>JAGWCC010000711.1:0-280000 GCA_022651775.1 Drusus annulatus
TGACTCTTCTCGGCCTTCTGCAAAGCGCTTGTACCACTTACAAACACTTTTTTGAGACAAAGTAGACTTGCCGAATGCCACGTCATTTTGAATTATTTGGAGTTTCATAAAAACAAGAAATATAAAAAAATAAGACAACAGTGCAGGGGCTTCAAATTATTTATATCGTATATGCATTTCATACACCAAGTGGCGATGTAGATAATTTAGGGTATCGACGTAGATTGTAAAAGTGTATTAAATTGCTAGTTTCAAAGTATCTTTCCAAAACTGTTCCAAATAGGTACCGATATTGTAGCGGCCACCACTGTTACATCTACAAAGTTTTAAACATACATATGCGTGTGTAAATATGTATAATGGTAACCTTAGACTTTCGAAAAGGTACACTTCCCAGAAAAAAATTCTCAGAATTTATTAATTTATAACATTAAAATAAGGATTTGTGTTATAATGGCAAGTACGCTACGCTTTGTATAAAATTCCATGATTTAAATTTCTGTATGCCTTTTTTAATCACCTCACAATGTTATTTTTGATCTTCTGTACAATTGCGTCTCAGGCACATAAGATCATTATTATCCAGTACCTTTTCTGTAGCGATCTGCTGTGAAGCTGTGATATTTGCTGTCAATATTCTAACCGTGTCATGATGTGTTTTACGGTAACCGTAATAAAACAATAAACCTGAAACGGAAAATTAAATTAAATCTTTATTATTTTAAAATAGAAGTATTTTAGCTTGCATTTATTAATAATACATTACAATAATAATACAATGTATTTCAGCTTTGTTTTGACACATTAAGCAATTAAGGTAATAATTTCAATACTGAACAAATATATTACGTAGAAGGATAATATGGCATTTCAACAACAGTTGGGCCTTAAATCGTATAATTTAAAAATAGTAATGAATAATAAAAGTCGATGGCCTTCTATTTCCGCCGGAAACAGGTGACAGCGTTAAAAAAGGCATTCAAACCTTCCCCTTCGGATGCACGGTAGTTCCGTAATCCCTTCATTTGCAAACCCACCTGAAACAACGACATGTGTTTACATTTTAATAATGGAAAAGGACGAAGACCGCTGAAGTAACATGAATAGAAAAGGGAGAAAAAGATGACACGAGATTACTGAAAAAACAAGAAAAATAAAACCAATTTAATATCGCACAAGGGTTTCATTTGCCCGGAAGAATTTTCTCTATGGCATGCTTATTTGGAAAATATTTTATTGTCGAAAGAAGAAGGGTGAGAACCCGTTCACACCGAGGGAAATTAAGGTTAAATATTAAAATTTGAATGAATTTTAAAGCATTAATTCTCATTTATTTTTAAATATTTAAATACTACCAATAATATATGGTAAAATGCAAATATGAAACAGAAAAAGTCAGAAACAAAAAAGGACAATTTTAGTTTCTGTTTTTTTTTTTATTTCATATCTGAAACTAACCTTAATATTTAAATTAAGGTTAGTTTCAAATTTGGTCACTAAACAGATATGCGTTTTTTAATGAACATATCGATTCTGAATAGTCACCTCACACCAGCTCGACATCGAAAGAATCTTTGGCTATGTAAAAAGGTGCATAATATACTATACTTTAATTTATTTTAATTCCTTATGCATTATTATAAAATAAATTATTTTTAATAGGCCTATGCGGAATTTGCATCTCTGAAACGCTATCGGCGCTAAACCCCTCAAAGTATTCTCCACCTCAACTGCTGACAGTCTCTTGTTATTTCCTTCCGGGTCCTTACACCCAGAGGCGTGTACTCCATAAAAGCACATAAACACAGCCTACCCTGCCGTACTCGCCTCAAAATATTAATTTTATTTGATTGAATGAAATGAAATTATTGCAATAAAGTAAATCTACACTTCAAAAATACATGCGAGGTTCAAAAATCATTCCGCCGCGAGTGCCCCACCGATCGTCCTACTATAACGTGTCAAAAGCAGTAACTACATATGCCCAAGTGCCACCAACGTCATAGTAGATTATTATATGCTCACTAGACTACACAAAATATGTATGCATGTATGCTATGAGATGTGTACACGCGCAAGTGGCTAGCTTGTGTTAGTATCTAGGCAGTGCTTTGCAAATAAATGCAATTAGTGACATCTGCTGGTACCCGTATTTATTATCAATTAATCCGCTATTTTCCTTACTGCCTACTCTAATCAACTCTATGCACGCCTACACTTAGGGCTGTGGTGTTTACTTCACACCGTCCGTCACCTAAGCTATGGTTAAAATTATGAATTAATTAGTAATTGAAAAACAAAAAATCTCTCTTAGAATAAGCACCCTGGCGTTAGTCCTGATAGCAGCCACCCTCGGTCTGATGCCGCTGTTGTTTTTCCTCTTCCACAGCCATGACCCTAGCGGCAGGCGGCAGGGCTCCGCCCCTCAATCCTCGGCTTGCCCCGTCGACTGCTCGCTCTCCTGGTCCTCCAAGAATCGTTGCAGCATCACCAGCATGCGGTCCAGCAGGAGAGCGGATCGTTTAGGCACTACCATCTGAAATCAAAAATGGTTTTGGCGTCAATTTTAAGAACATCCTTTGACTATGAGGGTTAAAAAGGATATGCTGTCGCTAGAAAGTCAAAAGGCCTTAAGTCAAAAATGAATTAAACATGCCGTTTTGATCACTTTATTTTTGTATCAAATGCTCTGACTCACGTTTGGTTCTGAAGATTTTTGTGGCCCTTCAGCCATCTAAAATATATTTACCATTTGGGAGAAGCCTTGACTCAAGTGATACAAGTTTGGAACGTTTTTTAGCTTTTTGTCGCTTCAGGCAACTCGGTGAGAGCATTAAGTTACTTGAGTTAACTTTTTTTTAAATCCAACTAGGTACTGAAGACGTATAAATTTTATTGTTGACCTTTTATCCTTTCCGATGATGGTATAATATATTATATAAGTCCGTTCTTGACAAATTGGAAAAGTACGATGCCTTCATAAATGTAGTAGTGTAATTTAAAATAAAAATACAAGCAAAAAGAAAGTGAGTACAATAAAATTAGATGGTATCGATTAAAAATAAATTAAAAAGCACGTAAATATAAAAAAGAGTAACAGTAAACAGGGACTTTCGTAATCAGAAAGATCTTCGGCCCCTCGAGGGTGATTTTGTTCTTATTATACGTTTATTACACTCCTTATTGTAAGAAAACTATTCCTTAGAACATCAGGCCGAATTCCCATACATATTTGGCTCACAGCCTCCTTTTCGAATATTTTTTAAAATTCATCATTGGGCTTCTGAGGTATTGAGTCATTTTGCACATCTTTCATCTTGAGCCGAAGTTTCTGACAGGATGGCAGATATACCGAGTGAAGAAAACTTTTATACTCCTCGCGTATATTTTATTTTGTTTTCTACTCAATGTGACGAATTGGCTCTAGAAGAAGCAAGAGCAACACCCATCAATGCCTCAAAAGTCTAACAACATTATGGTACTGGCCGTGAGAATCTTCAATCATATCCAGTGTATGGTTAATTCACTACTACAAATTCATCATACTCGCGAGTTTCAAACTAATATAATATCACGAGTCAATTCAGGAAATGTCCTTTCGAAGTTTTGATTAAGCGATTTGAATGTCATATCTTGCGGTTGTATGTATGTGATCAGATTGAAAATATATTTATGGTGAAAATACAGCAACTGGAAATGTGCCAATACAACTGATTCGGTATTAACTAAATCTATTGGACATTTCGAAGAAATAAATAAATGAGATTCAGCTTTCAACCTTCTTAAGGTACGCTCATCACATTGTCGGTACAGAAACTCGATGCGTTACAAGAAAAAGATTGACAGTGATGGTTTTATCTTCTGAATTAACCGACCCGTAAAATGAAATAATAACATTTTCGACTACACACGTGAAACGAAAATCGCTTTAATGTTAGAGATATTTGAAAACAGTTTCGACTTTTACTGATTGGTTGATCACTTGGAACAATACATCTAAATATGTTACAATGGAAGCAATATACGCTTTTTTCAAGCTCTATGCTCAATTTTTATATTAATTTTTAAAACAATATTAATAATATTCAAAAATAAAATAGAAAATCGTGCAGAAAAAAAAGACTTACATATCACTGTGACCTAAACGCATTTATCATAACGATAATAAGATATCGTCAACGGAAAGGTAAAAGGGATAAAGTGCCATTTATGAAGTTTGCAGCAGGGCACTTTGAAGTTTTTTTGTTTTACAATAAAATGTATAAGTCTTCAGTGCCTGGTTGGATTTTAAAATAAATTTAACTCGGGAAACTCAATGCTCTCACCGAGCTACCTAAAGCGACAAAAACTTGAAAAAATCCCAAACTTGTGTCGCTTGAGACGGAAAGTTTATTGATAAATATTTATTGAAAAGTACACTCATTAATAAAATATAAATTACAAATTATCAAAACAAATACTATCGTCAAATGAATCTTATTGGCTCGTCTACTATTGCGTCACTCGTCGAGGCTTCAGAAGGAAGTGTGGACGTGAAGTAACCGGGATGTCTCTAATGCTGATACCCCGAATTATTACTGTAATTACAGAGAGGGGTTTTTTCCAAAGAAAGACAAACATTCCCGGGTTACGAAGTTACGAATAACCTGACAATATTTTAAAAACTCCTACTACAATCATAATAAGCGGAAAATTTCTCCCTTTTCACGGTTTGCAAAGCTGTGGGTGTTATGCTTTGAACTCAGTTGACTATAGTATTAAACTACGCTAAAGGAAAGTTTACGCTGTTGAACTTGGTTTAAATTTAATCTCTAAGGCTAGTGGATATAGTTTCATATTCCAGCTTCTAAGCACAAACAGGGTAACTCATAAATGATTTATACACCTGGAGGAGTTAATTAACTCTCATCATCTGACTTTCTCGGAAATTGTCTTTCTAGAACCCGTTAGAACCTTTTTTGTTAGGATCCTGTCGATATAATATACTCGTAGATACATATATGTCTTGTTATTTGTAAAAATATAGTTTTCCTTTTTTGTAAGTCGTTGGAATATGCCAATAAAAGAAGTTAAGAATCTCCGGAATGGAACACTGGATGTTAATATTCGAAAATAATTTAAAATACGGAATAAAGCCCTATTTTATAGCGGTAAGGCATGAAGCTGACAGAAGAACATATAGGTATATGGTATATTGAATAGACAGCTGCTTACGAAGAGTTGTAAGAATCATGTTCCATTCTGCGTTTCCGGAGACGCGATGGAAGCTTCGATAATGATCGGCCAGGTTTGGCACCTTACTTCCGCTTTGGCTAATTACACTTGAGTTCTGTGTATTGATATGTTTTCAACATTTCAGCTTTGAACTGGATAATAATACAGCCAAATAAGCAATTTTAACTGTTGTTTTAATTTAATTAAAATGCTACTGTGGAAATAAATTCCGACGGTTTTTCCACTTTGTTCTTGCAAGGTATTAATAAGAAAAGCGGCATTTTATTCTGATATTTTCCGACGACGTTAATAGACTAAAGTTGTGAAACTAGATCAGGGCCGGTCCTGTGCAGGCGCAATTGGAACAGTCCGCTCCAGGTGGCGAATTGTTAAGGCGCTGATTTGACCTAATTACAGTGTTTTTGTACGCGCCCAGAGTTTTTTAGTATATAATAGTATAAAATTAAAAGACCGTTCTATTCATGGACGGAAATCAAACTAGCAATTTTGCGGCTCGGTGGTGATACAAGTTGGTATGTATTTTCTGCTCGCACGAAAAATTTACACTAAGTGTTAAAAAGAAACAAAATAATGCAACAGTGCAAATAAGAGAGAAATAAATGTAGTTGAATGAAAGAATGAGACAGCCTTATGCGCATTTATAGTGCTGTCGCATTCTTTCACCAATACCAAATAAGAGAGAAATAAATGTAGTTGAATGAAAGAATGAGACAGCCTTATGCGCATTTATAGTGCTGTCGCATTCTTTCACCAATACCAAATAAGAGAGAAATAAATGTAGTTGAATGAAAGAATGAGACAGCCTTATGCGCATTTATAGTGCTGTCGCATTCTTTCATCAATACCAAATAAGAGAGAAATAAATGTAGTTGAATGAAAGAATGAGACAGCCTTATGCGCATTTATAGTGCTGTGGCATTCTTTCACCAATACCAACCATTTTAAAGTTTTTTTTTTTACAATGTGGGAATGCACACCAATTTTAAACGTATTTTGTAGAGAATCTATTATTGCTAATTGATATAATTTTTAGGTTACAATATTTCTGTATTCTAACTTAACAATCATAATTCTGATCCAATAGAAAAATCTAGGTAGTTGCGAATCATTTTCAAATTTGTGAAGCACGTCTGCGTGTTTGTTTTATTTTATTATTCTATTTTTTCACAATAATATATTTTTAACTCATCTCATATTCCAAATGCAATCAACTGTTTTAGTATGCATGTTGAAATTGAATATAGCAAGTGATTGTTTTCGAAAAACCCCAATTGTTACTTTTGGAGGATTTTTTCATGGAATCTTCAGACCATCATTCTTGACAAAATTCCAAAGATTCACTTCATTCAGTCTCATAGAGCCTGAGAAAATGGCATCTAAATTCCGACCCTAAGCTTAGTATTTTGCCCGCGAAGTGGTATTTTTTTTTTTAATAAATGTTACTTTTGTGGGATTTTTTCATTTAATCGTCTTCAATCTATCATTCTTGGCAGAATTCTAAAATTGACTTTATTTGGTCCTGCAGAGCCTGAGAAAACGACATATATTTTTTAACCCCAAGGCTTGCATTTTGCCCGTAAAATGGTATTTTTATTAAATCGTCTACATTGTGTAATTCTTAACAGAATACTAAAGGTTCACTTCATTTGGTCTCATAGAGCCTGAAGAAACAGCATCCAATTTCCTACCCCAAGCATTGCATTTTGTCCATAAAATTGATAATTTTTTGATTTTTAATTGAGAATCTGAATTATCTTTAATAATTAAAATTCGTTTTAATTCTAGGCGAATAGCTTTAAAAATATGTTTTTCAGCATATTTTATAATAAATTTGGTGATTCGCTTCAGCTACACATTGACCTAATTTAATGCGTATATCAATAAAATGTAGTTGGAGTCAAATATGTCATTATAATAAATATATTTTAAATTTACCGTAACACAGGAATACACAACCATAACATTACAGAATCATTGTTACCAGATCTGGTCATCAAACACCGCAAAAAGTATTTCAAGCAACGTTTTGATTCTGAATGGTGGTCTTTTACCAGGCCGATACTTGGGTATCTCATCTACACTCTGGAACGTGCCACAAATTAACTATATTTTATTTTATATTAATTAAATGTCTTATGACACAAATTAATGAAATAAAATCTATTTGCGCACGCCAGGTTTGAGTCCGCGACCTTTGGATTCATAGTCGAGCGTCTTACCACTCAACCATCAAGACCGTCGAGTTGTCAATAGTTACCACATTCCCGCACCAGTCGGTGCAATAAACAGATGTCTACTTTGAAATAGGTGTTTTATTAATACACTGTAAATAGTGAGATAATGCCAGGAATAGATCCGGTCTGGATCTTGCAGGGTGAAGGTGCTGGGTGAAGGTTTCCCCAAGGATGACTAAGTCTCTATCAAAGAAAGGATTGTGATATAATCTAACCCTTCAAAAAGCTTCAAATTCCATATAAAACACATGAGGGTACCCGGGTACTCTTTCAGTCATCAGAAGTTGTAAGTATTTTAAGCGTTCTCCGCTCACATCCCACCCTTCATATATCCAACGGTTATGTTTAATTGTTTATTTTCACTATTGAAAGTTTCAGCTGGTTAGACTTTCTGAAACACTTAAAAAATCTATGTTGAAAACCGATTAGGGTACCCGGGTACGTTTTCAGTAACATAAAGGTTTGAGAACGTTATATTCTTACCGGATACTCATCGTAGTTGATTTTTATTTCGCTGGATTCCAAGTCCCCACTGTCGTGAGGGTTGTCCTGGGCGGCCGATGCGCCAAACGAACTCAAGTTCAGGATCAGAAGAGACAGGATAACCACTGAAACTGACATCCTGAAAAAAAAATATTCACGAGAAACTCGGTAATTTAAAAAAAGTCAAGTTTTATTTTTTTCACCTCGACTTTGATGGTGACCCTTTTTTTGCAAAAAAAAACACGCAATAGGTATTTCATTGAAACTCATTTCATTTGGTGTAATCTTCTAGCAAATAATTACCCACAATTGGACGTACTTACGCAGAAAGCGTCCAACCCCAAAAAGATGAAACTGAAAAAAAGGCGTTTGAAAAAATGACGATAAAAAAGCATTAATATGCGTAACCGACATTTGTAAAGTGAATATCAGTGTTTTATATCTTTATAAGCATCAATGTAAATAGGTGATTTATAATTTTTCAATATATTTATTAAAAAAAGTATTTATTTTGTTATCCTACGTTTTATAATGTTTTAAAATCAATAATAGTCAAATATTTGAAATGTGCCTTAGTAATTTTTTTTTAATCAAAAATCTATATCATTTTGAGCTTGGATGTTTTCAGCAGATATAAATCTAGTATTTATTCTTTATAGGAAAACATGGAAAACTCTATTTTGGAAAATTGTAGGTTGAAGGCTTTCTGCACGACGTAGCAATTTGAGGTACAAATGAATATAATCGTAGCAGGTTTGAATGAGTTATTAGTAAAAATGTGTATAAAAATTAATAAAACGTATTTTAATAAATAATATAGAACGATAGATTTTTTTTAGTGAAAATTTTCACGTTTTTTTTCAAAAAACCTAACCAACGAAAACTATATATCGTCACTGCAAAGGCCAAAAGGTCTTAGGCGACACTTCGGCTAAGAATTAGTTATATGCAGACTTGAGTTGAGACTTTTGTGGCCCTTCAGTCATCTTAAATATATTTACCATTTGAGAGAAAGGTTTGACTCAAGCGACACAAACTTGGAATTTTTCAACCTAGTTAACTTTTTTCCAAAATTTAACCAGGCACTGAAGACTTATGAATTTTATTGTAAAATCACAAAAAAATTAAGTGCTCTGTTGTAAACTTCCTAAAATAGTGCTTCAGCTTTTTTGCCCTTACGATGATTATATGATAGTACATTCAAATAATAAAAAATATTTTTTAGTGGCCTTTAAATCTTATCGTCAGTATGAAAATATATATTTTCATTGCAATAGTGGAGTACGTATTGAAAAAATGTTACAAATTAATACTTGAAATGCTTTAAAATACGCGGTAATACGTTTTTTTAAGTAGGTCTGCATAGACCTACCACCGCTGGATGGTTTTGACCCTAGGGGTATCACGTGTTATGTAGCATAGTAGTTTTTTTGTTTTTTTGTTTTTACTTCGAACATATTCAGTCCGTACGGTTTTGAATCAGATGACGTCACAATAGTTGTGAGACTTTTCACAATTCTACACCAGGCGCTGCTAACGGCAGTGAATGACGTCATGAGCATTTCGATCTGTTGATTTTTTAACTTTTTTTCTAAAATCGATTTATTAATTTTATAAATAACCATATATACAATAAAATATACTTGTATATATCATATTTAGAATCAATATTTTTTATTTTATGTAAAAATATGTTCTTATAGTCATCATATTTTTCAATGGTGTTACGTATTTTATTACTTATAATTACGATTTTTAATAAGTTAAGGGTCAGCATCCAATAATTTTAAGACGTTAAACTTCACTTTTTAGCATTCTAATATAAGTATGTAATCACCATTATCAGCAAATTTTCCATGGGTAGTCTGAGGTTTTCAGTGAATACCATTTTGTAACTGTAATCCTTTAAATTCCTTGAAAAACATACTGAAATATCAGTAAAAGATACAGTTTTAAAACTAGCAAAGGTATTTTTGAACGTTTTACCTAATATTCCAGTGTGCATTTCATAAAGAATTTAAAAGATTACTGTTAAACAGTTGTATTGACTGGAAACCTTGGAAGCTTTTTTAACTACCCATAAAGAATTGACAAATAAATAATTTGTAGTTTTGCTTGTACTAGAAAACCCCAAAAATGTGTATAAATGGGTGCTGGTCTTTAAGTCATCAAAATTAAATATAGAAAAGCTTGCTTGAATAGCTAAATGTTAGGTTTTTTCACAATATAACTCAGTTTATAGGAGACAAAATATATATATTTTATAATCTTGTTTGTTACTGAATACAAATAGACCGCTAACATTTAATTGATGTATGGTAAACTGTGAAAAATAAAATGTACTTATAGTGAGAATATCACCATTTTGCCGTTTAAAAAATGTTCTTCACATTTTGATGATTTTCAGAAGTAGGTAGCGATAAGAATACAAGGCTGATGTGAGCGTAATGAATAGGATCAAGAAAAGCACGCTTAGATGGTTTAAGCATGTAGAGCGAATGAACGAAGAAAGGAGTGTGAAAATGTGATGCGAAATGTGAACGGAAGAAGAAGTCGGGGACGCCCGTGGAATACATGGCATGATCAAGTGAATCAAATACTGGAATCGGGCCATGTGAAGAGTCAGAATGACAGAAGAGTATAAGTTAATGCCTATATTAATTTTAAAATTTCCCTTTTCCCTCTTATTTCATTAGATGAAGATTCTGCTGAATTGAAACTAGTTGACATATACCAAAATAAAAGTGGATTTAAACAACGTGTGTTTTTTATTTAATTAATTAAAAATTTCCTCCTTTATAAGTGGGTTTGCAGTAAAAACATTAAATAATCCTTACATTACAGAAGCGCAGTCAATCCGTTTCTACATTAAGCAATTCACATATATCAATAATAACTGCAATACCATACCTCAGAATATGTCTAACTTTGACAACATAAAAATGTGATAATCTGCAGCTCATAGAGAATCCAAATAAACTTTTTTTTATTTGAGCATTTTTACTTACTCACTTTATGAAGATACAAACTAGAAAAATACCCTTCGAAAGAAAGTTTCAACCTTCAGCCGTTCGTTAGACAATATTATTATCTGTTGGCATTAGTTAGTTCGGAGGAACTTTGATTAGCTATAACGAGGCAAGTTTATTTGCTTCAAAGTGGCAACTCAATTCGCAAAGTATTCAACACGTACGAAACAAGCGAATAGCGAAAATATAATTTAATTAATTGTTGTACAAACTTGACTAATAAAATCACTGTTAATTTTTTACGTTACTTATTGATTGTTAAATGTGAAAATCACGAGAAAAATTATCAGGGGTTTGAAAAAATTGGTTTTTCTTATTTATTTATTTTTACTCCACAAACACAATAGCTCAATTTGAAAATGACTTGCAAAAGTAAACCAAATGGACGCACATTTCAGATATCGAATAAAAATAATCGTCTCGTAAAATATATTTTAGGTAGGTAATTTCTCGCTTGTCTTATGAAAAATATATTTTTATAATTTTATCAAGACATCGTCAGTTCCAATTTTAAAAATTTCACACTCGCACGAACGTACGCAAGTACAAGGAATTTATATTATTTAACTAGTTGGTACCCGTGAAAAATCACGGGATGTAATTTGACTCGCAAAGGAAAAATATTAGTTGCTTTTATTATTATAAAATAATTCAGATTCAAACACCGATATAAAGCCTGCCACCAAAAAAAATATATATATATGATTATGGAAATTTACAGTAAATTTAGTAAATTACTCAATTTAAATATGCTAAAATCAAAGTAACTGCTTTTTACTAACAAGTAATTATTATTTCGACTATTTTATTCCATGAATTCGGAACTAATGCGGGTTGGTTCAACTAACAGTTAACCGAAGTAAACGGTAAATAATTAGCATTCACATCAGCGAACTGCACAGGAAAATGTTACCCGTTAATCATTATAATTAAAAAACCTTATAACTTCCTCGTATCACTTATCAACTCTCACTTGTCACAGGGGAATCATATTCCAACTAGGCAAGAGCTTACAATTATTTGAGAGTGCTTTAATTCAACCCTCACATACTTGCATTTTAAAGAAATGTTTTTTTTCTTTCTAACCTATTGACGAATCAATTATTAACATTGTTTTTATGTTCTAAACGCCCGAATCCTGTGGAAGTTTGAATTGGGGCGTTGGGACGTGTTATAAGACTGATAGAAGTGGGGCAGGGGAATAATAGAAGTGAGAAATTAGGTGGTGAAGAATGACTCTCGTTGAGACATTCAGGGTTGAAAACTTTCAACCTCCACCATTTTCTTTGACGACGATCTTACTCTTGATTCTACATGGTGGAAAAATTGGATGGTAATGTCAGATCTGTATGACCAAAATAAATGCATCTATCCGGCTCCTGAACAAAATAAAAAACAAATATATAATTTTTATGTAGTCAATTAAATAATATTAGAAGCCGGTCATCTATAATAATGTATTAGAAGGTTGCGAACTCTACTTACAATACCTACCCGCACGAATAAAATAGTATACATCATTATAAATTAAATGTATCTTTTTCTGCATAATAATATACAATTACTACCTTAAAAGTATTCTGGTAAGAGAATGCCATTTAAAATCGAAAAAAACCTGAATTACCAAGCACTTATAAACCATCCTTTCTTTCCTCTTTCTTATTTGCATCTACCTCACGACACACCCCAATTGACAGTGCCATAGTTCCACTGGCCCCTGAAAATGTGACACTTAATTGTATGTATTTTTAATATTATTTATTCCCATAACGCAATTTACTGAAATTCGACAAGAAGTACTCTAATAAAACGTAGAAGTAAGCAATCGATTTGAATTATTATTTGGACTGATCGAACATTATTATATTAATGACGTAGTAATCATTTGAGATATTGGGTTGTTGCTAAAATTTAAGAATATTATTGGGACTCCTCTAGGTTCGACAATAATTTGAAGCAGGAAAATGTACAACGGCGAATCACAAAATTTTCAATTTGAAATTAATGTAAGTGCTTGGTATGTTTTTATTACTATATTTAAATAAATATATTTACCTGTGTAGCGAGGGAAGTCTACAGTGAATACTCCAGTTTAGCACTATTGATTCGGTATGATTATAAAATAAATATTTATAAAATGATTTCAATTATTTGATTTTGTTCTTGTTATTTCCACAAAACTTTCACAAAAATGCTAAGATCTACAAGTGTTTCTAAACCTCACACTTAATATAGAATACTATCCTGCTACGAAGAAATAAGTCCGTAAAAAAGCTATTAGTTATAAAACAATAAAAATCTGTTGTATTACTAGAAAACACATGAAAGGTTATCTTTTAAAATACGAACTATTTAATAACGTAATACATTTATTTAATTTCAGTAATCTAGGCTTTATCAGGAACGTAGAGGCTGTATGCTACGCCGAGTCTTGGAAGCAATTAAACGCCGTTGGACAAAGGCTGCATTTATATTCTCGTAGCTGACCGTCGCGACGCCGACGCTCGCAAATGTTTTGAAACTAGGCGCGGTGGTGCAGATTTTTACTACAAAGAAGTTGTATTTTTTTACTCATCATTCATTACAACATTTACTGTATCAGCTTTTTGGTTATTTTCTCTCTCAACTGAATTTGAGAGAAAAAAAATAATGCTGAGCCTAGCATAGTTAACGTTTATTGATTAGTGTTATTTTTAAATGAGAAAAAAGTTCATCTTCACGTGGGTAGAAGATATATATATTAGCAGGCTTTGAATAGTGCCACGGAAATAAGATAGGAATTCGATAAATTAACGCTGAGCTTTTCTTCCTTTGTCATTGTGTAAAGTTATTTAATTATTTATTTTCACACCTGGCTGTATCCTCTTACCTACTTATTAATGTCTTCCGTAATTTTATATGTCTGTCAACGTACTTTTCCTGCCTACGATCTCTGACTGTTCTGTCACCTGAAATGTTGTTTTTAATTCATAACACTCAACCTCAGCCTCTGTGAAGAGGTCCGAGGGTCGCGGCTTCAAGTCCCGACGTGCGCAAATAAATTGTATTTAATTAATATGTGTAATATTACATTTAATTCATATCTAAATGATAAAATCAAAACTATTGGACGTTTGTATACGAATAATAATAACATACTATTGAATGACTGTCTTCGTGGTCGAGTAGTAAGATGCTCGATTACAAATCCAGAGGTCGCGGCTTCAAGTCCCGGAGTGCGAAAATATTTTTTACCTGATTTAATATCTATCATAACACATTTAGGTAACACAAAATAATGAATGATATATTTGCAGCACTTTCCAGAGTGGTAATTATTCTTAGTATCGCCCTGGTGAAAGACCACCATTTAGTATTAGAACATTGGTTGAAATGGCTTTAGCCGTGTTTGGTGACCAGATCTGAATAGCCAGGTACTTCCCAACCTTCTTATTTCCCATCTCCCTTCCCTCCCCACTATCTTCAACCTCACAGCAACTCTGCTTTTGGATGCCATAGTATTACTGATTCTAGACGGTCGGGAGCAGTTGGGGCTCTTGTGCGGTACTCGCTATAAAACAAATAAATTAAATTTCAGACCACAATGTGGTTGCTGCCTATGAAAATATCGTAAATCTTTTTAAATTTTGCAATTGTCGAGCCTTGATGTATTTATTATGTTCAAAAATTTGGCAATTTTTTTTGATTTTTATTATAATGTATTTTTTATCTGAATACCGCATAAGAGTTCATAACTCTCTGGACCGAGTTGGATTCTGACACCCCCTAGGTTATGTTGGCTGAAGGGAGTGGAGAGAGAGGATATTGGGAAGATGAAGATTTGGAAGTAAAGTTTCGACTCTACCACTCATCGTCATGATGAATTCTAGGCACTGAAATATGATTTTTTCCCTTTGTCTTTCGTACAGCAGTCTCACAGCTAAAATCAAATCACTTGAATATCTTCAAAACTTAATAATACAAATTAGCAATTAAATATAAAGATATAATTTGTACATTTTATTATTTAAATATTATTTCTTCACCATGGTAACTGCTTTTCAAACAATTGCTGTTACAAATGCACCCATATTTGAAGTTGAATAAGAATTTGGAAAACAATGAGTAAAAATAATAAATTCTTATACTCAAAACGCGTACTCGTTTAACCAAGCACACCTTGCAATAATGTTGTGACCTACAGAATGCATTCCGGTTCCCCTATCGATAAGTATGCCAGGCTCTTTATCCTTCGAGTGAAAGCTAAGAGCAAACGCGTAACTCAAACGAGCCATAAAACCAACGGACTCTGGTGAAACCGAAGAAGGGTCGAAATACAAATAGGTCGACACAAAAATAGACAAATTAAATACTGAAAATTATTGAAAATTTTTAAATTGTTGTATTGGTTTTTTAAGAAATGATGCGAGATTGCATAGGGTGTATTAACGGTTCACCTATATACAAGAATTTAGTTTTTAAAGCATGTTAGAAAAAAAGTACTCGCCGGGGTATCAAAATGTTTAGTTTTGAAAAGAAAGTAGCGAGTCATAGTTTTCTCCGAACATTTTAACTATTAAGCGCGAAAGTTGAAAAGAGCTCTCTAACAATGACCACAAAAGACATGAAAATTTCTCAGGTGTTGGGTTGGGTTTGGGTTGGGTTGGGTTGGGTTAGGTTGGGTTGGGTTGGGTTGGGTTGGGTTGGGTTGGGTTGGGTTGGGTTGGGTTGGGTTGGGTTGGGTTGGGTTGGGTTGGGTTGGGTTGGGTTGGGTTGGGTTGGGTTGGGTTGGGTTGGGTTGGGTTGGGTTGGGTTGGGTTGGGTTGGGTTGGGTTGGGTTGGGTTGGGTTGGGTTGGGTTGGGTTGGGTTGGGTTGGGTTGGGTTGGGTTGGGTTGGGTTGGGTTGGGTTGGGTTGGGTTGGGTTGGGTTGGGTTGGGTTGGGTTGGGGGTTGGGTTGGGTTGGGTTGGGGTTGGGTTGGGTTGGGTTGGGTTGGGTTGGGTTGGGTTGGGTTGTGAGAAAACAAGATCGCGTTATTTACAGTTGAATTAATTAAACTGGAAAATGCATTAAAGCACGGAATTCAAGAGTGAAGCGGTAGAATGTTGAAAAACTTTAAAGTAGCAATTTAAATAAAATGTTTATTTACTTCAAAACTGAAGCATTTTTTTAGAATAGCTTGTATATTCATGGTTTTTGTGTTCAATTTGAGAACTCAATTTTTTGTAATTCAATTGAATTAAATTTAATAACAGGTTGATAATAGTCTTAAACAAAACAAAACCGAAACAGCTGTCACTAAAAATAAAAAGTTAAAATAGTAGAACCAAATAATAAAAATATTAAATTTAACAACTGGTATACCCATTGTTAGAAACTTAAACGCTGTATATGGTTAAAATAGCCTAGGAGTATTGTGCAGGGTATATATTTGATTTGATGATTTTTATATTTTTTTTAATGTTTTTTTTTTGTTTATTTAAATATTGTCAATAATTTTCAACGAAACATGAAACAGAAAAAGACACAAAATACAAAAATATTAGGTTGTGGCCTAAAATTGAACACAGAACCTATTTTCTTTCCAGGAATGTAATAATACTCTAAAAATAAAAATTCCTAACGTCTTTGCTAATTGAGCTACCGAAACCTTTAAAAAAATGTGTAAACTTTGGTAATTTGTTTTTGATAAATACATTTTTTTAACTGTACAAAATTAATCAACTAATTTCTCTTTGAGGACTTGAAGCAATGCATTTTTTCAAAGATTTTTCTTTTGCTCCTTATCAATTCATTCGACTTTCTATCCCACATAGTCAACTTTCTTATAAAAAAAATCTTTTTTATTTTGACATATATTTATTTGTATGTATTCATCTAATATCAGATTTTTCTATTGTGACTACCGCCTTCCAAGAGTGTTGATTTGGTTAACGCATGTAATCTAAGTAAGTAAAATATCAAGTCAAAACTCAAAATAAATACCCTATCTACCTACCAAATTAAAGTAGGCGTTGTTAGGAATTCATTTCAAAACACATTCAAATTTATAGCAATTCAGTGGAAAGTGCAGAGCTTAACAAAGTTATGATGGCGCATTAACTGTGCCTATTTAAAATTCAAAAGAATGACTCGTTCTGTCAATTATGTTAATAATAGAATATATCAAAAAAATCTAACCTACAATTCGATGCCGGAAAGGCAAAAAGGCGCCATTTCAGAAAGATTACGCCAGAGCACTTTTTTCAAAACACTAAATTTTTTGTTTTACAATAAAATTACCTAATAGGATATTGAAAAAAAAAGTTAACTCAAGTAACGCAATGCTTTCACTGAGTTACATAAAGCGACAAAAAGCTGAAAAAAGCCCAAACTTGTGTCGCTTAAGTCAAGCCTTCTCCCAAATGGTAAATATGTTTTTGATGGCTTAAGGGCCATAAAAGTATTCAGAATCAAATAAAAGTGAGAGCATTCGATGCAGGAAAAAACTGATCAAAACTCCATATTTAACTTGTTTTTATAAAAATGTCGCTTAAGCCCTTTTGTCTGTCCAGTGACGATATGAACATGATTTACTTATTTTATAATTGTGGCTGGCAAAATAAATTTTATTATTTTTACAACAATGTTTTTTATGAAACAATTTTATGTATATTCATACTTGTTTGAAAAACTTTTCTCACAATTCCATTAATATTTCCTGAAGCTTTGGGATTCTTATCCCTTCAAGGTATTTTTTTTCGTTATACACTGGTTTCATTAGAATCTTAAAAAACTTTGCTTAATTTAACTTCGTGTAGAGACAAACTGATTGAATTGTCTGACCTTTAAACAATGTCTTCTAAAAATCTTAATAATGTTTTTTTTTTAATCTTTGAAAACGCAGTATTTTTCGCCATTGTGATTATTTCCTCCCTTTTTATTCTGGGTGAATTCAAATCGTTGAATTGTTAACGAAGGAAGTAATAATTGCAAGCTTAGACCTTTCTATCAAATGCAAATTGATGGAGATTTCTCTTCAATTATTTCATCTAGAACTGCGTTGTATTGATTATTTTGATAATCCACTGAGCACAGCCAGGTGCACGAATAAAATTAATTAAAGACGGGGTTAAAATGTGTAATCAATTGTAATCTTTAATCCAAGTATGGTGAAAAGCTATAGTTTTCAAATATTTTATTAAAAAAATATATCGTCCTTTTTTAGCTATGATAATAACCTTAAATATTTTTAAAATCTAAAAAATAAATGTAAAACAGAAAAAAAAAACATAAATTTAAAATAACAGTGGTCATGACCTCGGTCAAGTCTCGACTCGAACTTGGAACCTTTACTCTATCCGGAAGTAACGCTCTACCAATTAAGCCATCAATACCTCATGAGAAAGCGGGATTTTTTAACGATCTCATACTTATATTGAAAATTATTAATATTTCAATTTCTTTCGATTTTAGGCTGCCATCTCTTGATGATATTCAAATTTCCAATTTTTATTTATGTTTTGACAAGGGGCGTTAAAAATTTTGCCTGCGCCAGGCACCGTTTGGCTCGGGGACGGGTCTGACAACAGCTAGTTATATTTTGACACAATACTAGTTTATACTAGTTATAACGTAGCCTATGTATAGATCTCTCAATCAGAGTTGAGGCCGGGACAGTACTCACATAGATATATAATTTACGTACAGCGTGTTCCGTTTGAAGCTTCAATGTTTTTTAACAATAAGTGATTATTTTACACTCCAGAGATCGAAGCCAAAGCTTGTTGAAGTCAGTCATATAAAAGTGTTTTTAAGATGCATGTTGTTTTATTTAATTGTTATTAAAATACTTAATGTTCTTAAAATACAGTTCTCAATTAAGCATTCGATGTAAAAGAGTATTAAAAAAATGAATGCAAGGCATCCAGTAGTTCGTAGTATTCCCCGATTTGGCACATTCTCGAGCACGAGCATGGATGCTAATTAGTAATTACTGTTTCTTCAAAACAGATTATAATATAATTTTAAACAGCACCCGGTCAAACGGCATGAGGACACGCTGTAAATACACTTTCAATATACTAGTAGAATCATCGTAAACACTTGCTGTCGCTTTTCCACAGTGACAATAAGTAGTAGTATACGAGACAAAGGGTTTTTTTTGTTTATGACGCATCGAAAATACATCGTCACTAAAGCGTATACCGATACACAATACACCCAACGCTAAGCATGTTCTCTGGTTGAGTTACCTATACTCCCAACCTTAGCTTTATCGCTTTACAGCTTAGGGTAGGTACGGCGCTCTACGCGTAGAGTAGCACCATCGATGTAATATATAATCGACACTCTTATAGTCCTGACCTCCTTCAATAAATAACCTCGCGAGTTTATGTGCCAGCCTTGCCTCAGCGTGACGGGACAATTAAGAATAAAGCGATATCTTGTTTGGAACGGACCACATTAAAATCTCGCAGCTTCCCGATACAAGGCGGCCATTAGGAGCAATCTGGGATGTGGACCATTCAGCGGCATTTGCCACAGCGGACGACGGAGAGGTTTACCGTGTCAAGCCAGCGTGAAACTCGCCGAATTACTTTTGGTAATACGCGAATATAAAATAAACACAAAACCAACAAGAACTCATTTGATTGCGTTATGAATTATCATAATTATTACCGGCTAGAGATAACCTTTCATAACGTCCTGCGCAGAGTGGGAGAATAGGATGTCCTCTGGGACCGAGCGGTTAAGATCCTCAGCTTTATATTCATAGACCATGGGTTGAAATCGTTGCGGTCAGCAATAATAACTTAGATTTTGTTGATATAAAAAAAATATTTTTTTTTTTTTTTGTTTTAAAAACGTATTACAAAACTTACTTACATTAAATACATTTTACATACAGCTTTAATGATATAAACAAACAAACAAACAATACAGCTTTTCGAGGAATTTATTTTTATTTTTCTTACCTTTTTTTGTATTGCTAAGGAGTTCATAAATTTAAGTAGTTATTTTTCCTACTAATCAATTGCATATTATATTGTTAATATTTAATTTTTTCTTATAAGAACTAAATTGATGAAAACATTATTATATCAATAACAATTTACCTAAAATAATAATATTTGGCTAACTTATGGTTGTTTTTTTACCATAAAATATAAAATAATTGTTACATGTTTAACACAGTGTAGTATAAAGTTAACGTATAGCGGTTCCACACCATAAAGAAAGAAGGTTCTTGTGTTTGATGAGGGAAATAAAAAAAGACATATATACCATATAGTGACCTTAATTGAACCTCGTATTTCATAGTGTTAAAATACTTCGTAAAAAAGTTAAGTTAAAATATTATAGTACTTTAAAAAAATGCAGTTCCAATCAAAGGGACAACCATCAAGTGTTTGGTTTTTTAAGAAAAATGCTTTAATTTGCTGGTAAAATCACTTAACCAGCATTGTAAAATTATTCAAAAGTAAATATGTTATTATCAATGCGCAACAGTTGCACAAATAATGATAGGTGGGTCTGTACAGTTTAAAAATGAACTTAAAGCTGTGTCACAAGGAGCGTGTAAAATACTTTGTCTGATAATCTGTATGTTATGATTAATACGCTAGGCCGTCTTCTGTACACGATTCGTTAGATCGCTAATGTCTGCAAAAACAATACTGATAATTTTCGCTCACACGTAAAAAAGTTTGAATTTTTATTCTGATTACGCTCTTTCGCGATTTACACACCATGTCCCTTTTGACGTGTGTATCAAGACTAAACTAGTTTATAATATTAAATAAGAAATATTGTTGACAACAACCTAGAATATGTAATATTTAAGCAAATAGTGGAATATAGGGACATGGTTAGGTATGGACTAGGATACAGATACAATAAATCCGAGTTTCATCTATTTAAACAATCAAGGTGATTACATAATCTTGACTTTTAAATAAACAAAGTGATTAATTAACCGAATTAATAACCATTTCTGTTGTTTTCAACTATGAATTCTTATGAGTTATAGTATATGCTGTAGCAACTGAACACACACAATAGTCATTTTATACGGGTGTAGTATTTTATAATAATAACTGCATTTTTACTTTCTTCTTATTTTTATAGTGAATGCCGCACAAGAATCTCAACTGCTCGAGCCAGTGAGACTATGACATCCCCAATTGAGGTATGTTGTGAGGCTGAAGGTAGTGGGGAAGGAGAATGAGGTGGAAAGAGGAAGATTAGGAAGTACCTGGCTATTCAGATCTTGTCACCAAACACGGCTTAAGCCATTTTAAGCAACGTTTCGATTCTGAATGATGGTCTTTCACCAGGGCGATATTAAGAATATCTACCACTCTGGAATGTGCCGCAAATATACTTTTTTTATAATTTTATTTTAATTAAAATATGTTATGACACACTTATTTTATTAAATGAAAGTTATGGCGCACGCCGGGTTTGAATCTGTGACCTTGGGATTCGTATTCGAACGTCTTACCCTTGAAGTAACAATATATGGAGGGAGAGCTAATTATTTTTACCCAACCTACACAAACTTGCGATAAATCACTTTCTCCGGGTTTTTACGTTGTACACCATGAGAGAGAAAGAGACAACACATTTAATAGACCGCTTCTATATACTGTCGCAATGATCTTAAGCTCCTGGGCCAACGCGGGACTCCGCCCATATTTTTTACTATGCCACTAAACTTGACACAACTAAACGGTTTTTTAGGCTATATGTTGTATTTTTGTTGATAAAAAAAAACTGTGAAAAAGTGGTTATACGAATAAACAAAAATATTACGCGATATGTGAAATGGATGGATGTATTAATACCCTAGCCTTAGTCTTAGCCACGCTCAGGTGCGTCGAATCAGGATAAAATCATCAAAAACTGACTTCATTGCCTTGGATTGATACCACTCTATGTACTCTAAGGTCTTACCACTCGACCATAAATGCCGTCTAACTATCCATTATGTCAATAGTTACTGTCCGTTCTGATCCAATGGAGGCTAAGAAAACGGCTTTTATTTAGGAACCCAAGGAGTCTGTAAATTTTGGGATTTTTCTGAAAATGTTTTATTTTCTAAGTTTTTTTTATTTCATCGTATTCAGATCTTCATTCTTCAACCAAATTTTAAGACTTTTCCGTTTGTGTTGGAAGAAAACGCAATTGATGTTTAATTATTTAATTTACTACTTGGATTGAATATAATGAGTGTACGTCGCAGGAAAAACAATTCTATCTCCGAATTTCGGGATATCCTCTGAAATCAATCTTTAAATGTTTTCAACTATCTTAAAAGTAAACTAATGACATCAAAAGAATTACCATCAGCATTTGAAGGTACCAGAAATCAATCACAATTTTTAAATTTACGGATAGACTATTATGTGTGAAGACACATGGTCGCTGGAAATGCAAAAGACCTTAAGCAAAACTTAGGTCAAAAATGAGTTGCAAACGCAGTTTTGATCAGTTTTTTTTTCATCGAATGCTCTGACTCTCGTTTGATTCTGAAAACTTTTGTGGCCCTAAACATATTTATCATTTGTGAGAAGGCTTGACTCAAGCGACACAAAATTTGGCATTTTTTTAGCTTTTGGTCACTTCAAGTAACTCAATGAGAGTATTGAGTTTACTTTTTTTTTCAAAATCCGACCAGATACCGAAGGCTTATGAATTTTAATGTAAAAAAAAAAACTTTAATGTACTTGGGTGTAAACTTCCCAAAATGGTGCTTCAGTATTTTTACCTTTCCGGCGACGACATGCATACTAATTCTCATAAAAAATACTAAAAAAGATTTTGGGTGAATAATAGCAAGTTACGATACGAAAATGCCTAAATAAAAAAGTCCCGTGCAATCATTCCACCCTAATGCACATTCTAGAGCATTTAATAAATATTTTGCCGCATTAAAGATGTAGGTTACATCACAAGTTATATTGATAGCGCCAATATCATTGTGTAAACAGGTCCATGAATTTATATAAATATTATTCAGTCCATTCTCGCCATCTACTCAAGTGGACATAAAAGTGTTTCAACTAAAGAAAAACATTTTTTCATACATTAATGGGGTAAGTTAATTTTCTTTTAAATAAATGAAAAAAAAATACCTTTGTATAAGACCACGGATATTATTTTAATATTTGACCGACCGGTTTCGCTTAGCCTTGCATCATCAGGGTACAAAGTTAAACTAAATAAAAAATACAAAGTATGCGATTATATTTATATATGTATATACAGAGGGAGAATAAAATATAAAATAAAATAACAGAACAATGAGAAAACAATAGAATGACATTTAAATTATTACAAAGGAACAGAGAGAAAGAGACAGATAATGTTAATTAAAAAAGACAAAACGTCAACTAAGAAGGTGATTAAAGAATAGTAATATATGTTATGAGTTTACAGGAAGTATACCTAATATTGGACTACTGAACAAATTTACATGATTATCAAGAATATGACTTTTAATTTTAATGGTTTTCTTAATTTCTAGTGCTTCTAAATTATTAAGTCTGATGCCATGATAATTTTTGTACAGAATATGAGCACCGGTGCTTTTATTGAAGGTAAAATAAAATAATATCGGTGGTCTTATACAAAGTTATTTTCTCGTTTCTTTAAATATATCAAACCACAAAGTGATTGCTTTCTACGAAAATATCATTCTCTTTTCGTTTTCTACTTTACTTCGTCGTTATTTTACTCAAAAACAGTTTTTTGACCCACCGTCATATTTGACATCATTTTTTTTTTATATTCGAACGGTCCCCGTTGATCGTCGATTTTCGGCCCGCGACAGTTGTTGTTAAATTTCGTTCTGGTTTGTTGGATCAGCCGTTGGTTAAGGGTCAAGTATAACGGTCATAAAAAATAACAAAACGCTAACTAACAAAACATCGCCGGCTAACGGGGACCCTCCAAACATTGTGAAATGGTACTTTTTGTGATTGTTAATCGATGTGTGACTGTCGATTTGTGACGATTTCGATGAATACGTTTTTTTAATAAATTTGTTTTCCCAAAACTAAATTCGCAATAGCCTCCAAAGTGGTTTCATATGAAAAAATCATTTTTCAATTTGTTTACGCTATCAAAATAATTATACATCATAAATATAATCGACGGCCTCCGTGGTGGAGTGGTTAAAACGCTCGACTACGAATCCAGAGGTCACGGTTTTAAATGCTGGCGTGTGCAAATAAATTTTGTTTTATTAATATGCGTTATTTCACATTTAATTCATATCAAATAATATACGAGTATAGTACATTTGCGGCACGTTCCACAGTGGTGGATACTAAATATCGCTTTGATGGAAGACCATCATTCGGAATCGAAACGATACTTGAAATTGCTTTAACCGTGTTTGGTGACTAGATCTGAATATCCAGGTACTTCTCAACCTTCCTCTTCCCCATATCCTTTCCCTACTCACCAGCTTTAGTCTCACAAAATACCCCGATTGGGGATGTCATAGTCTCACTGGCTTCAGACGACTGGGAGAAGTTTGAACTCATATGTGGTATTCACTATAAAAATAAAAAAGATGAAAAACCTATTACGGAATCACAGCGTACAGGGAAAGTTGACAGTGTGACTTTTGTGCGGCGTTCACCATAAAAAATAAACTACGTGTCCAAAATTATATCTAAGACATTCATTATTCCTCCTATTGTTTGTTGAATCATGGTAAACCTAGCCCAGTCTATTTTAAATTGTACTTAATAACAGCTTGTGTATTTTTGCAGAATCTGGAGACTCGGAGATGGCATGTGTGAAACCAACAAACGTCGTATCAACTGCAACTATCGTCACAATAGCGACCTTGCTGGTCCTCACTCAGACCACAACTTGCCAGGGGCTAGCGGAGAAAGTATGGAAAACCAATTGTTTCAGTGATGTTAAACATGGCAAATGTGAAGACAGCGTCATTAAAATCCTATCGGACTACTACTCCTGTGACATGGTATTGGAGACAGATGACCCCCCTTCTAAAATTGCTTTCGTGAATGGGGTCATTCTAGTCGGCAACGGAACTCACACCTTTTACGTTCGGAATGAAGAATTGCATACCACAGGTAAAAAGACATATGTTCCACGGTGGGACGAATTTCTCGATAATAAGCTGAATAAATATTACATTAGTAAAGGAAATACATTCGTGATCGACAGCCTATCTCAAATGAAGTTTGAAATCGTAACATCGGAAGATCGCAGCAACAGCCATATAGCCTTCGATATTAATGACAAAACGATATTGATTCTTTCGTTTAGTCCGGGTGATATAGCCGGCAGCCTGTTTGCATTAGATACAGATTCTATAAAATATACAAATGGAAAAGTGCAAGCGACAAGGGTGGACAGAGCAGGTGAAGATATTACCGCGATAGTTGTAGAAGGAGGACTTGATAAACTGTTGCTAGGTGTAAGAACTCCAGAAGGCGGTAAAATTATCCGTCTCACCAGGCAAAAGGAGAATCCTTGTTCCATCAATGATGAAGGGAAATTGGCGATCGTGAACCTGATCGAAGAAACGAAAAAAAAACTGCTTCAAATTATCTCGGACGTATACAGTCCGCCCGCTTTCACCAGCCGCCTGGTGTTGCCTGTCGGAGGAGAAAATTCCAAAGTCATGGAAACAGAAAACAAGAGACTGAAAAGAGAATTGTTTATCGCTAACGCAAAGTTGGATTCTTTTACTTCACGTCTTCTTACGTTCAAGAAAAACAAAGGCGAGACAATTCAAAATGGCCGATCGGGCATTCGATTAGATGGGAACAATTGGCCAGCTGCTCAGTCAGCGGGTGGTGTAGTAGCTCAGATATATCATGATATTCCTGAAGTTTATGATCTTCCTGGATTTCCAGAGCCTTTGGAAGCCGACGATTCAGTAAAACCATTGTTTATACAGAGTAAAAGTGGACTTATTATTCAGTGCATTTCAATGCAAGACTTCCAAAGACTGAACAACGAAATCTCTGAAAAAGCCGAAATCAACTCAGAACTGACAGCCAAATTCAATGATTTATCTGAAAAAGTCGACAGCTTACTGGAAATAGCTATTCAACCAGCTTAAAAATCTAAACTTAAGTTTTTTAAAGTTTCTTCTAAATTATGAATTATGGCCAATGTTCATAGCGTCCTTTTTTTAGCTTCCCTTCGCACGATTGTAAAAGGGACTTGCAAAGCCGGTAACTTCCTTTTTTTTACTGTAAATAGTACCTTGTTCCTACAATACCCGTGTATGAATGTATTGCTTATGAATTTAAGAATCAGCTCCCGCTTAATTTCCCCGGAAATTGCGTTTGAAAATTGATGTTTTTTTTGGAAAATCGGCAACTTTCACTCGCCTTCATCTTGATTATGATTCCTCTAATGGCAAAAAATCTTAATTCAAAATTTATATCTTCGTACTATTTTATTCTATCTTAGTTGAATATGCTATAACAATAAAGATATTATATCTAATTTCCGGTTTACACGTGAACAGTGGCAAGTTGTAACTAAACGACTGTCTTGAATTGAGCGGTGTCGGCCGGTTTACACGACAGTTTAGGACAGTGGCAAGTAATAACAAATAATATTTGTAAGTGATTTGTCGCGTGTAAACAGTACATTTAGTGTTTTATTCAGTCGTTCAGTTACCACTTACCACTATCCCAAAAACTATTTTTTATGTAATCCGGTCATTACATTCAGTAAACAAATGACGGTTTTCTAAATTTTTCTCAAATAGAAATTTACGGAGGTTACCGACTTTGAAAGTAGCACCCTCTAACAAGTCAATATTTTTTATTGTATTAGTGTAAACTTCATACTTTTAGCGATATACTCGGTTTATAACAACCGATGACCCTCGTAGATGCATCATTATTTTGTAACACGTACATTTTAACTTCCGAATTTTATTTTTCAAATTGGTTTTAAATTATTTTATTTATGTTGTAGTACTTTTATTACATAAGGATATTGTATTTATTTTAAAAAATAAATGTTTTTATGGCTAAACAGTTTTCCAAACACATGAATATGTGATTTTTATTTATTATACTTGAATGAAATTTCTTATAGTATGTACTATGTATTAGGGTCACTGGAGGAAGTTGCCCATGCTAAGGGTTTGGCAGTACCTACTACTTACTAGGAAAAATATAAAGGAAACAAAGCTTTAAGTTTAAAAAAAAATTCATTGACGACTCTCCAAATTCTGATATTCGTGAATCAGAAGAACAACTCAAAATAAAATAACGAAACTAAAAACTGACGAAAAAGAAACCCTGCAAATTGGAAAGACAGGAAAACCAAAAGAGCCAATGGAGAATAATACACCGACGTGAAGTGCAATAAACATCAACAACGAAATATGATACAAATTACGTTTAAAAAAACTTACAAATTAATTTGATGGAAAAGATTTTTTTTCTTCATCCTAAGATGTTATGTGAAATGGAAATGAAGATGCGTCAACTTCGCGGGTATAAAAAACGTTGTGCTTAACAAAATGCCGCATGATTCAAATGTATTTGCCTAGAAAATTCTTCGCGAATCAAAAAGATAATCATTAGATGGCCCCCATCACAACCCGACGCAACACAAACTCTATTCAGTACACAGCCTCACTAATTCTCCGGCACACTCTTTGCTCAAGTGGTGCGAGAACCCTAGAAATTCCCGCCCACAAAATAATTTTTTTACATTTTTTTCAGTTTTTTATATGAAATCTATACATTTTCAATTGTTTTGAGTGCCATCCTTGGCTGCGTTTTGTATTTTTCGATAACCTACGATTATTGACCTTTGATAAATAATATTTTCGAATAAAACTTGGTTTTATCTTTAACTGTCTTTAACAATTTCTTTTGCAGACGAGTGGAATAGTCGCGGCGCTAATTTTTGTAAAACCGCATTCAAAAGTGAGTTTCAATTTATGTATTTAAAAATATTTACATTTAAACAAGCAAAGTGGTAAATTTATTTATTTTACTGTAAATACGGGTTTTCCCACTGGCACAGTTCCAGTAAGAAATTAAAACTATAAAGTAGCATATTTAAAAAAATTTTAAATTACATAAAGAAAAAATTTGACCGGGTAATAGATTAATTATAAAGCATGGCTTTTTTCATAGAGCAATATCATTTATCAATACAAATATCACCACAAGGCCGCTTTACAAAGTTAATAAATTATCTAAAATTTAAAGTATTAGAGTTGACCCAAACTATATCTATCTAGGCTTGTGTATTAGTTCATATTTATTCACTTCCGACAGTGATGTCCTTGCAAAACGTTACTTAAAAACAGCATTTTGCCTTGCTTACGTACTTGCCTACTTTATTGTAATTAGCGAGAAATGTATGGCAAATGTGTACGTTGATTGAATTTTTCAGAATTCGTTGCCAGTAAAATTTTTTGGAGTTTATTTTTCAATCATGTGATTTGTGAATAATATTAAAAAAATATATTAATGAAATCCCACACCTCCGCTATCGACTTTTTTCTAAAGCTATTAGTAACTGGTTCCAAAAATAGTGACAGCCAATTTTAGATGTTCATCCCTAAGACGCAGTCTTGTTATACGAAAATAAACTCTAAAAATAGCTACTTTTTAGTTCATTCTCGTATGAATTCATAAAATTGAATCAGTCCATTGTTTATTCGGGGAATTTTGTTGATAACATTTGACAGCTGTCAATTTTAATGCGTTATACTCTGCCTTTATGTGTTTTTGGGTTATATTAGTGTTTAAAGATTATATTGTGTTAGTTACAGTTTTAGTTACAGCGCCCTTGAGATGATTTTGTTGATTCTAAACTAATTTTGGCCAAAAGTATGTCAAAATACAAATAATGCAAGAAGAAATACACAAGTTTTACTTTACGTACGGTTAGACTTGAGTAGAGTTTTGTTTTTGTTGGTAATTATTTTCTATATCTCTAGTAAATAGTGCTTTGGCTAGTTCAGGATAGTATGATTGGAATCATTTGTTACAAAACTTAAATTCGCAAAGCAATTTGTAAATGTTTTATTATTGATGTCAAATAAAATAGGATTTAGGAAAGGGGGGTGGGAGAGAGAGGGGGCTTCGGGGGCGCACTAGTACTTACTGCACAGGGCGCTAAATGTCGTGGAACCAGCCCTGCTAGTGGGCGATATAGACCAGGTTGAATACGCTTGGTTTAGAGTTTGGGAGGGTATTTTAGTTAATCGTTCGACAATGTTGTGGAAGTCAAAAAACTTGTTTTTTTTATATTTGCAGAACGATGTTCACCCGAGGTGCAACTACCGCGGCTGTCTTCTTAGCATGTTTTCAAATTGCTTTAGGCCAGGCACCAGCAAGCCCCACAACACCAGCAACACCAGCTTGGAGGGAGAACTGCTTCGGTGAGACGAAAAGTAACAGTAGTAATTGCTATGGCAACACGGTCAAGATATTGTCACACTACTATACCTGTGATTTGGCCATCGAGATGGATAATATTCCCGATGAAATTGCATACTTACACGGAACCATTTTGGTTGCTGCTGGCGGTGAAACACTTTTCGTTCGTAACGAACTACTCGAAGCCGTCAGTGGAAATACGTCAGTTCCTCCCAGTTGGAACGACTTTACTGACAATAATGCAAACAGATTCTACGTCACCGACAAGGGCATATTGGTGACAGAGAACAAAGCTCGAAACGACATTGAAATTGTGACGGGAGAATTCACTAAGCGAATAGTTTTGGATGTGGACCAGAATAAACTGCTCATTCTCTCATCAAATCTCGGAGAGTCAGCGGGCAGCCTTTTCGCCCTGAACATCGAATCTTTAAGCACTGGAAAAAATGGAACGCTTAAAGCGACGAAGATAGAAAAAGCTGGGATAGATATATCTGCTTTTGCAGTTGAAGGCGGACCAGAAAAACTTCTGCTTGGTCTAAGACTTGAGAAAGGAGGCGGTAAAATCATTCGACTTTCCAGACAGGATGGACATCCGTGCGCAGAAACTGATGAAGGAAAGAATGCCATCATGAATATCATCGAGGAAACCAAAGATAAAATATCAAAAACGCTAGAGTATATTCTCATAGAAAATAAGTCATCCGAAATTGTTCGCACTCCTTTGCCACATACCGATACGGAGTTAGAACAAAAAAATAAGGATTTAAATAGAAAAGTGGTAATATTAGAGGCTAGGTTAAAATCCTATCAAAGACCACCAGAAGCTCAACATACGCCAATGCCAATGCCAATGCCAATGCCAATGCCAATGCCAGTGCCACTCTCACCGTGCCACTCAGAGTGCAAGTCACAGCACCCCATAACCAATCCGCAGGAGGTTTTTTCTAATATAACCCCATTGCTAATTACTGACGGTACGTTTGTGTACCAATGTGTAAGTATGAATGATTTCGAAAACCTTAAAGCCAAATTTGTTGAAAAGGAAAAAGCAATGATGGAACTAAGACGGCAACTGGACATGCAACACAATTGGTGCATTCAATTTACGACCTCCGCGATCGAGCGGTTAAGACGCTCGACTATGAATCCAGAGGTCGCGGGTTCAAATTTCGGCTCTCACAAATAAATTTTATTCAATCAATGTTTTATTTCAGATGTAATTCATATAAAACAATGTACACTTGAAGTAACAATATATGGAGGGATGGCTAATTTGTTTTACCCAACCCATCCGAAATTGTAATAAATCACTTTTTCCGAGTTTTTACATCATACACCATGAGAGAGAAAGAGACGACGAATTTCTTGGACCGCTTCTATATACTGTCGTAATGATCTTAAGCTGGCTATTTTCGCTGGTTGACGGCGGGACTCTGCCCACATTTTTTATTTTGCCACTAAACTTGACACAACTAAACGGTTTTTTAGGTTAGATGCTATATTTTTGTTGATAAAAATACTGTGAAAAAGTGGCTATACGAATACACAAAAACATTATGTCGATATGTGATATGAATGGATGTATAAATACCGTAGCCTTAGTCTTAGCCACGCCCATTTGCGCCGAGTCATGTTAAAATCATCAAAAACAAGTCCAAAACTGACTTCACTGCCTTGGCTTGGGCTACCTCTTGTATACTCTAAGAATGTACAGTTTATTTGCGGCACATTCCAGAGTAATATATATATACTCGCCCTGTAAGTATCACCCTGGTGAAAGACCACCATTCAGAATCGAAATGTTGCTTGAAATGGCTCTAGCAGTGTTTGATGACCAGATCTGAATAGTCAGGTACTTTTCAACCTTCCTCTTCCCATCTCCTTCCCCTCCCCGCTACCTTTATCCTCACAACATACTCCGATGGGGATGCCATAGTCCCACTAGCTCTGGGTAGTTGGGTTAGGTTAGGTTGGTTTAAAGCACTGAAGAGATAAACCGACAGAAGTGTGTTTTGGGTGTGTCTGTGAGAGTAACCTAATTATTTCTTAGTTCTGCTGATATTTATCAAACATTGAATTTCTTTCTTTTCTGAGAAAATAAATAATTTGGTTGACCTGTCTGGGGCCTAGGAATCGAAAGGTCTTATTTAAATTGGCGACATCACTTTTCTTACAAATCGTTATAGATCACACTTCTAGGGATTATCTGTCCAGTGGTTTCAAGGTAGGTAATGCATTTATTGAAGCAGTAATAACAGAAAAATGGATGGGAAGGCGAGGAGGTATTTGGCTATTCAGACCTGGTCACCAAACACGGCTAAAGGCATTAGAAACAATATTTCGATTCTGAATGGTGGTCTTTAACCAGGGATACTGAGTATAGGTCTCACCACGAGAGTTGGTGCCGGCCAATACTCACACAGATGCATAATAAACCCAACGCTATGCATGTATTGTTTGTTTCAACTCTCGTTGCGCCAGCTATACCTACCGTGAAGAAATTAAAAAGCAGTTATATTGGAGCTCTCCATTTTTTTTATTGTTCTCTCCGTTATATCCCGTTAAACTACAATTAAGTAGTTTGGCAACAGTTTGATTAGCGTAAATAAAACAACCATATAAATATGTACTCTGTTACTTTGAAGATTACTTAAGGTATATGCGCTAAACATACTCGTATACCTGTAAATGCGCCATACATATTTATATACACTGGGATGGTCCGATGCTCTATACGGAACCCGCTTCAGCTGTGTCTCAACTCAACGCCTAAAGTTTTGACTTACAGAATAGAATACTCTGTTTGTGGGAAAACACTGATACAATTAAGTAAACTAAATATGTAGTACAGTTTGGGGATACATAATAAATAATAATGAATGTACATATTATTTTTTTCATTAGACAGCATCGGAAAATAGGTTTTTTTCTATTGCAAATTCGGACCCTTATTATTAAATTATCAGATGTAACTCAACAATTCCGGAAACCATATAAATTTAAGAATTTTTTGCTTTCGATTATACATGTCATTAATTAAAAAACCTTATTATTTTTTGTACTAACTTGTGTTATTATTTTCCTAACCCTTAATTTACTGTTCTATTTCCATATAAAATTATATTTAACATACGGCTTATTCTTTTATTTTTGTTGCTGGTAATAATTCTCTTTTTTTTAAAACACAAATTTACATAGTTTTTAAAAATTCCAATAGATGTCAATACAAGATGAATTAAATAATAATTTATGATGGTTGTCGGGCCTTAGCCTTTGGAATGCCGGATTCCTGCAAGGTACAAGTTCCGTCGTGCCTTGCTGACTGTAATTTCGTAATAACTCACTTGTATTTTACAAAATGATGTACTTGACAATTATGCTATCTTCTCAGATAATGTGTCTATGTATTTTTTCAAATTGAATGTTAATGGTATAAGTAGTTTTTCTAGAACAGCTACTTTTATTCGGATAATTGTTTTTTTTCTCTCTTATGTCGCAAAAAAAATTAACCAAGGAATGTGAAGATTTTTTCGTCATTTCATTGTATTTTCATGTGGCTGAACAAATGTCCTAAATAAAATTGAACAATGTTTTCCTGTAAATACAAACAGTAATGTTACTTAAAAAATCGACTTCAAACTTCAATTATTTATTACTCGACTTGTGCCGAATTTAACGCAATACAAAATATATCCGTGGATTAATTATTTTGTTGGAAAGCGATTATTGTTCATTTAAATTTGCGAAAAACGATTGAAAAGATAATGATGAATTAGCAAGTCCTTTAAGAGACTCCGGCACATAACAGGTACAAATGTTGTGTGTTCTTGTAACGCTCTCAAAGTGGCAAGTAAAAACCACGCTAGTTGGTGTGCTCGGTGATTTAGACGATTATTACTACACTATCATGCGTCGCTTGAGGTCGTTTACTATACTTAAACAAATTACAAAAAATAAGTGCCAAAATGCCCGCGTGTGATGAGAAAGTGTTTGAATTACACTGTAAAGACTACTAAAAGCCAAGGAATAATATTTAATTTGTAATTACGCGCAATTTACTGCAAATTACTTATTATTTTAGACAACACAACTATCTCCATTGTTGCCCAACATAATGACGTCTTCGCATAAGCGAGCAAGCGAAGTGCCATCTCATTCTTACCCGAGCAATCAACGCTGCTAGTTGAAACGGAACACAGTCCGATCCTACATCTATTTTGTTCATACACACATATTCTTTGAATGTCTGTCTTTTCATACATGACCGATATTTGAATGATGAATTTACTGGGAACGTTAGTGTGTTTGTTACTTGCCACATTTTGTGTTAATATTCTAAGGCTATAACGTGTCTATATATTTGTAACGTCATTAAAACTATTTCATGAAAAAAGCAATTTTTTTAATTTATTTGTAGCTTGAAAAGGTAATATTTAAATCCCATACTGTATTTAATTTACGTAGAGCCCGATTTATGGATATAGAAATGAACAAACGAAATGGATGTAATTCTTTTAATTTTTTTTTATATAATTGCAATATTTGAAAGGTATAAAAATAAATTATTTTAACAAAATACACTTAACCTTTAAAATAATGATGTCACAAAAATATTACATTGTTACCTAAAACTAATAATATTATGCTAAAAAAGGATTTATCATTCCTAACAGGTTTCCAATGCGGCTATTATTTTCAATACTCATTCATTACCTAGCAATTAACCATAAAGGCACTCACACAGTATTGTTACAATATCAAACACACACAGTATTGTTACAATATCAAACAAAATACCATAACGGAAAAAGGATACGTATTAGGTAGGCTAACCTAACATAAAATTTTATTTAGGTACTTTAAAAGTGGCAAAATTCATAGTGACTTATGAATCTATAGTACAAAATAAAATTACAAAATAAACGTTGATAATTTTTGACCAAATTGCAAGAGTAGCCAGTTCAATGCATTGATTGAGCCAAGTAGTAGCTATGAATAAATAACAATTATTTCTGATAAATTTTGTACATTTGTGCAAATACTAAAATGCCAAAAAATCTATGATTGGATTATCTTGTTTTCTTCTAGTGGCCTCTCCTATCATCAGGGTAATCATTAAAATATTGCTGATTGAATCATAAATCTATTACAGAACCGTATGTGAGAACATTCATTGTTCATTTTACATTCATTAGTTTCATTCATTGTTCATTAATCCTATTAAAAAAATACTTTGCCAATATCAAATAACGTTTGTTTTAATTAATTTGAATCCTTGCATACAATAAGTGAACAATTTTATTTCTATAGAAACAACAAAGCACTAGTTTAAAAGTATTGCAACATCTCTTAGTTGTTAATTTGACTGAAATTACAAACTTTCAACAATTTATTCACTATCTTTATTAATTTTCCCTCAAACTACAGGAAATAAAATTTGAATTGAAAGAATTTATTAAAAAATTGTGACAAAATTTGCATAACAGAAATAAAAGCCATGCACATAATATGGCCTAACATTTGGGGGATCGATGAACTATATCCACCGCACACACCATAGAAGTAATGGCACAGATATGCTGATGCCATCAAATTCAGGTGCAATGACCTAGAATGCTAACAACATTGAATTCAGCAACGAGAACATTATTATTCAGAACAAGATCTTTAAATTGAAATATGTACTATTGCCGCAGTTCAAATACATAAAATAAGGCAAAGAGAAATTAATTTGTAAATTTGATATAAATGTACTTCGAAACACAAGTGTGTATCTGCATTCTCACATGTTTTTCAAAAATTACATTGTAAAAAAAAAGTCTAGCAATAAATAAGGTAATTTTCCTAAACTGCTTTACATACAGGGAGAAGTGCAGTTCTGCACAAGGTCCCAGCAATACTAGAGTAAAACTAAAAGTAAAATACTTTTCAGCAGGTCGTTGGGACATGCAGTAATTATTTCATGGCTAAAGCGTCCACCAGTTCTTGTAGGTCTGTCACGTACCACTGGGACTTCTTCTTCACTTCCTCTCTGAGAACGTTACCGCCGAAACCTGGAAAAAAGACAACAACCTTTAATAACATTGTGATACATATATAAATACAATGTATTGCTGTTCCTCAATCATCACTCTACTAATTATGGGTATCATTCTCCACTGTCCAGAATGTCGAGACTTGTTACTCAAGCCATGGTCTCGAAATTTTTGGTACCGGTCTAAATGATTTTTGTCATTCTTTACGACTACCAAAATGACTTGACTTTGGCTTTGATTTGAATGTTCTTTCTAATGTATATTTTGTCCGATTTTTGTCATTGCTTCATTTAATATTATGTATGTGCTGTTCTTTCTCTGTTGCTCTCTTTTCTCATTTCGTGTTATGTTTTTTTGTTGTTGTAATTAATTGGACAATAGTTCGTTAGTTTTTTTAAATAAATAAATAATAAAAAATGTTTAAATGACACTGAACATATCTCTCAAACCTTAATTGCGAAAATATTAGAATAAAAAAAATTCAAGTTATTTTTGTAACTGGGGTCCTGATCAATGTCGACTATGCAACCACTTGATGATTTTAACATCGTTGAAAAATAACAATTACTTTATAACTGATTAAATTCTTGGATTTTAAACATTCAAGGGTCGCAAGCATTGTGCATTTTTAAATGTATTTTTACCGTGTTTTTGAGACCCTTTGGTGTACACAGCAAAAAAAAAACCCGATACCACAGCAAAGTAATTTTATAAGTTTTCATTTAGATAAATTTCTGTTACATATTATAAACCGAAGAAGCATTTTGTTTTAAAAAAATACAGGAAGGAACCTTGAGGCTGAATGAAGTAGTGAGAGGAAGAAGATGGAGAAGAGGAAGGTTGGGATGCCTCTGGCAATCAGACAATGTCAACTGCCTGTAGCCAACTGTGGAACTATGGCAAATTTCGAGGCTGAAGGAAGCGGGGGGGAAGGCAATTATTCGGTTGATTACGTAAATAAGGGACCCTCACCGATGAAGGCGTCCGCCGGAGGGCTGGCCTCGAGGTCTGTGGCTCCGTCTCCGATCATCACGATCCTCTTGAAGCCGTTCAGCTCCTTCAACTTCTTGATGACCACCCCCTTGCCGCCGCTTCTGGAAGTTGGCTCATTCTCTTCAAAGCCAGCATATTCTCCTGGAGACAAGATGATGTATGTTAAATATGAATAGTATAGAATATAGAAAAGAGATAGACAACCATCTACTACTATAATAATATTAGAGTAAAATACTTTTTCTAAGTTTTTTCTAGTGACTAAAATTTATATTCATATAGGTTTGAAAATAAAGAAATCAAATAAACAAAACTTTTTAGGTAGGTTTACTAAACTCGCTACCAAAAATTTATCAGGCAATTATAATATCTTTACTGAAATGCAGAAAATTTGTGTACTGAAGCTGAAAAACTCTTTAACGGTAAGCTCTGGTGTAATAAAATTTGCACAGCTTTTCTGTCTGATTTTCCAGATTATCACAAATATGTTCAGCTCACAATGTGCTCATGAGCTATAGACCTTTGAAATTTCAATTTAATTACCAAAAAAAAAAATTCTAAGGTTTTTTTTTTTTTGACAATTCATGGGAAAAATCAGGTAGTAAATATGTAATGTCATTGGTCGTCAGTAGTAAATGGCACACTATAATTGGACGTAGTTATGCTGAAAGCATCCAACCCTAAATAGATGAAACCGAGAAAAGGGCGTTAATGAAAACGTTAAACGATAAAAAAGCATTAATATGCGTAATTGGCATTTGTAAAGTAAATACCAGTGTTTCTTTCTTTATGAGAATTATTATAAATAGGTAATTTATAATCTATCAACGTATTTACAAAAAAAAACCTAAGTTACCCTTCGTTTCAATGTTTCTAAACTTCAATTTAAGTCAAATATCTACAATGTGCGTTACTATAAAAGTGAATTACCAAAAATCTATCGCATTTGGAGCTTAGATGTTTTCAGCAGATATAAGTCTCATGTATCTATAGGAAAACACGTAAACCTCGATTTTGGCAAATTGTAGGATGGACGCTTTCTGCATAACTACGTCCAATTAGTCGTAGAGTATATGTCGATTGTTTTTGCATTCCACGCCTCAAAATCAAATGTAGAAATTAGATTCAATATTAATTAGAACAAAGCCAAAATATTAAGAAAAAATAAGATTAGATTATTTTCAAATAACATTCTTGACACAACTGCTCATTCAAAATTCGTAAAGTTTAATTAAAATCTTATTATGAAAAAATACAGTAGTTAACTTTATTGATTAGATAACTTTAAGAACAGCATGACACAGTTATCTTTGCAGGTGACCCGAAAAGGAACTAGCGAAAGAATTGAATATTTCTAAAAGCAATTGTTGTACACAAAAAAAGTGCACTAGTGACGTCACTGACTGCAAAATTATCCGTGTTGAGCGGAATATTATACATTCACATGGTAAAATGCAATGGCACTTAAGTCGTAGAAAGTGTGTAATCTTGGTTACAGCTTCAAACTGGTTTGGTTTAACAGTGAATCTGGTTTTTATTATTTTTAAGAGAGTGCTTATGTCAAAAGGCCATCAACTTATTTGATATATTATCAGAAGACAAACAGTCAAAATAACACACTGTTTCTTCGTACACCTAATGGGTTCATGTTTCCAAGAGCTAAATGTTTTCCGAGAGCATTTTTGTGATTATATTAAATTTAAAAAAAAATTATAAGCATTGACCTCGAAACAAAAAAATCTGATATTCAAACAAAAGATCATTAAAATTATCGCATTCGGTACAAAGGTCACGGAAATCAAAAAATTTCCGTCGTGTACAGATATCGATTAATGTTAATTTTGCAACTAAACAAACTAAATGAGAATTAGATAATATGCTTTTTTGTTAACATCTTGACTATAAAACAAAACATCTGTGTGGATGAAATTTGCACACCTTTTTACGTGTGGATTTTTAGGTCAGTGAAACAATTTTCAACACAAAACGTTATTTCCACCACGAGCTATGGAGCTTTCAAAAACGTCATATTGTTTGATCAATATTTCACAATACGAACAAATTGTGTTGAAATTTCAAACGAACCCGGATTAAACGGTGAGCTCTGGAATCATGAAATTTGGACACATCTTTTGGTATGGAATTTCCAGGTCAACGTAACTATTTTAGGTTTGCAATAACATTTCTATCATGAGCTATGGAGCTTTGAAAAGAGCGCCATATTGATTGATTTAGATTTTAGGAAAAAAACAAAAGAATTTTTGATTCTCAGGACAAATCGGGTAGTAATTAATAGTAGATAATAATGAATAATGTAAATTTCAACATCCTCACAAACTCATTTAAACAGCAGTGATAAACATATGTAAATCATGTTACTAGGCAAACTATACATAATTAAATTATTTTGCTTCGACAAATATAAATATCTTTGTTCCAATCTACATAACCAGATTTAACTGGTTACGAGGCATATCATATCCCCGTGTTTATTGGACAAATAGCCCGACATGTGCTGGTCTCGTAAATATTTGTATAAAATTTTCAATAATATAAAAACAATGGGGCTAAAGTAAAAATTTAAAAAAAACCATATAAACTTTACGTCATTCACATTCATACATCGTGTCATACATGGTATTCTATAATTCTGACACTTGACCTGACTTAAATATTTGATTCGCTTCTTTGTGCTGTCTCCCTGGAATGTCCCCGACTTCTACTTTCATCTGCTTGCGCCTCATATTTTCCAGATACTCCTTTCTCTGTCCACCCACTGTACATGTTTAATTCAACTTGGAGTGCCTTTCATAATCATTGCACTTACGACGACCTTGCATTCGTTTTTCGATATCCTCATTTGTACATCAATTCAACATGGTTCAAATATCTAGTTGATAGGTGTTACCACATATACACCTTAGGGATCTCATTTCTACAGCATTCGGTCTTGTTACTCTTTTTTTTTCTGATAATTACTGTGGGCATTAATGTTTTTGATTTTTTATTCGATCGAAGTTTCAAAATACTTTTAAAACACCAAAATTACTGAGGTTGTAAAACTGACTTTAAAATTTTGTATGAACATACCTTGAGTTTTGTTAAATATTTTGAGTGTTTTTATATTTAATGAGTATGTCAACATATATTATGAAAACAATAACCATATTTTTTCTATTTTAGAAAGCATTTGTGCATTTTAAGTTGAATGAATAATTAATCGACTGACATTTGAATCAATGACCATAATAATATTGATTTAAATAATAAAGTCACAAACAATAATATCAATTGCGGGGAAGGTTAAATACGTCATGATGTTGATTTCGGTTTGTTGATAGCACGAAGAAAACATTACGATATTCAGAGTGGGTCAAATATGACAAAACAATGCTTTTTCATGATTAAAATAAATAACAATATTTTGCATAAATTTGCAATTATAATTTTTAATTTAAATTTGCATACGAAACAGGTATAAAGAGAAAATATTATTATGGACTGTTTAATTTCAAATAATATTTTTTTATGTTCTAGCCAAGTCAGACAATTTTTTTGATTACATGTAATTTACAATAACGTTAAATCATTTATGTACTCTATAATATCACATCATTTTGTTTGTTTCAAGGAATATTCACGTTACATGTAAGCATGTAGGTACTTAAAAATAATAGAAAAACTAGCAAATCAACTAAGAAAAAAAAAACAACATCCCGCAATACTCATAATTATAGAAAAAAATATTGAAAAACAATGAAATCCCTAAGTGAAACACAATTGAATCGTTTTCTTAACCCAACCTAATAACCTAGCCTATTTTTTACATGATAAATTAATAATCTAATTACATATTAGCGCATATGCACTATCACTATCTGTACACTTCAGAGAAATGACTGCAATATCTTCTTTTTTTTTGTTTATTCCTATTTATTTCCATCGTCCAAATACGACATCAAAAAGCAAGTGCTTTCATCTAAAGCATATTTACCGAAGTCAGTCGCATATATAGTGAAACTCTTTTATGTGGTTTTTTCAAGAGACGAAAAAATACTTTTTTTATTTAAACATATTTTGGTGTCAATTAAGCAATTAAATTATTTCAGTTTTTAAGGGACCGAAAATTGAAAACTACTTAAAATTATAAGAGGAATATACTGTATATTGCACTACAAAGACTATAGGTTTATTTAAAACGGCAGATCAAACAACTTTAGTTCTTTTCAATGGAGCAGAGTAATGAATATAGATTGCATGAATTTGGTCATCAACTCACCAGTGACGTAGAATTTCAGCCTGTTGGCGAAAACCTTGTCTAATGGAATTCCCAGTTGCTCGGCCACGGGTGAAATGAGGCACCGGAAACCACCGGACACCAGGAAAACGGGAACTCCTCGGTTATGGAGAACATCCACAAGGTCCCTGTAAGCCATAATTATATAGCGAAAATTAGTAAGTTTCCGATGGAACATTATCAAATGAAACACTGTTACTTTATTTAAATAACATAAAGGTAAAGTGCTGATAGATTTATTGTAACCTCTCCCTTTTCCTCATAAACGATGCATGTAACAGAAATTCAGGCAATTTTAAATACTTTTTTTAAAGAAAAACAAACATTCCCAGGTTACGAATAACCTAAAAATATTTGAATTCTTCCTACTACCATCATAAAAAATGAAAAATGATACTCGTGCAATGATGAAGGACTTAGCTAACAAAGAATCAAACCTGTGACGCCCGGTTTGGAATCTGACACTTTGTACCAATCCGCCAATGACCATACACATAGCATGTAAACAACCTAATAGAAAACACAATTAGTTTATATAAGTGTGTGTGTGTGTTAAACAAGTAATAATAACAGCGAATGGAATATCCCCAAAGAATGGTCGTCATCTGTTAACTCGGCAACAGGCAGATATTAAACAGTGACGTAAAAAAACTAATGCTGCCAATTAACGGTAACCATATTCAATGTAAATCAAATATTATAATGTTCACATGTTTTTAAGTTGCCAAGGCTGTTCACACACACGTGCTTTGGCCGTGGTGATCGTAAGTGGTCTAACGAGTTTTATAATTCCTTCAGGAGACTTACGTCACTTGACCAACAAACAATAAAGAAGAAAATAATCTAGCGTCATTGTTTATTGACTTACACGGCTTAGACAATAACTCTTAAGTCATCTTCGCCCTAGCTAAATCCTTTGTAATTGCACAAGCAACATCTGCTTTTAATGATGGTAGTAGGATGAATTCAAATATTCTTAGGTTATTTATAACCATCTTTTAAACAAACAAGACGAACACATTAAATAAATACCAAACACAACACGTACACAATAAACATTCTAAGAATTAACTTGTTTTAACTATGGCGATAAATATTACGCCTACCCATATTGAAAATAATATAATATCAAATTTTCACCAGACAAAACACCTAAAGAAAAAAATTTACTCCAATTATTTATAAAAATTAAGATAATAAAGCTAATAATGCGCCAAATAAAATGACAATCAAAGCCGCCAGCAGCAGTGGCATATATATGTAAGCCCAGAACCAGTCAGAGCAATCAAAATGAATTCTGTCTCAAAGTCCAATTTGATTTAATACATTCACCGGCAACGAATCAGCTAAACGAGTTATCAGACAGTACTTAACCTGCGAGTATCTAAAAGGGGTCAATGGGAACTCAACTCAACAAATAAATAATTTACAAATATATACAACTGTTTTCTTTACAATGATCCCTTCAAATACTTCCTTTTTTAAAGTTAAGCATTGTGGTACCTATCTAAACTCCAACAATAGAATTGTTTTTTCAAATAAAAATTGGTGTTGCCATTTTTAAAGGAAACTCAGTAAAAATATGGTTCTTACTCAGGTATTAATTTTAAATGTAATAATTTAAAATGGTACCTATCCAAAATCCCTCTTTAGATTTGTTTTTTTGGGACCAAAATTGATTGTTGCAATTTTTAAAAGAAAAAAATTAATAATAAGATGCTTCCTACTCAAAACGTTACGATGGTTCCTACATAATTTATAAAAATAAGGATGTTTTAACTCAAGTATTTATTACCATGTCATTTTAATATGAAAATTAAACGGGCATGACTTATTTGGGGTTATAAGTTACATAATTTTGTTGCAAAAAATATATTTTATATTATGAACATGTTGCCTTACTATGTTATTATCTCTCTCATGAATTATATTCTATTGACCTCAAACCGCTGAGTCATTTGGCACTTTTTTTAATTTGAATATTAAATTATTGTAATTTTCCACAGTTGTTGTGCCAATAGAAAGTTGGAATTTTTGCAATCGATTGGCTGAGCTGTTAATAAATTAAATAAATTTCTAAATTTCACAAATAACTTTGTGGTACTGCAGGGTTCAATTCCTTTATAAGAAAATCACTGACCTTGGCATATATTGTGTAAAACTTATTTTGCAGAAAAGGATTCTAAGGCAGGTTTGCAAAAAAAAAATGCAACAACCAAAATAAAATGATTTTAGTTTGCAACTGATTTTTCAGGCATACACTGCTGAGATCTAATTCAGTTTGTAATGTTGAAAATTAGTGCATCATAAAGTACGGATATAAAGCAGAAAATCTACGTGCTGAAACAGCAAAAACTCAAACGAAGAGCTCTGGTGTCATGAATCTTACATAGCTTTATTTGGCTAGAATTCGCAATTATTTTCAGCTTGCAGCTTTATTTCTATCATGAGCTATGGAGCTTTTAAATATTCATTAAAATACAAAATAACACTGCGGTGTAATTTCCAGTATGGGCTATGTAGCTTTGAAATATTTTTTATCAGAAATAAGATAGGATGGCATTTTTTGTTTTACAGATATTTTTAAATCATTCAATAAGAATAAAAAATATTGTTGAAATTCAAGAGGTAACCGGGTAGTAACTACTAGTTATATTGTACAGTTGTCTCTCAGTGGCGCCTTATCTTTTTAAATGAGTAATAACTAACAAGAGGGTTAAAAGTGAAGTGTTGCCATCTAATTGTCACGTGTTGTAACTTGGACACGGGTTGTATAATTGTAAATCCTCTTAGAAACATGAATAAATAACTGAACGGCGATAAGAAATCTATCAGGATAGTTTTAGAAAAAATGTTGTATCAAGGTTCAAGTCAAACTAATTGTAGTACTGTACATTACTGTAATATCACTATTTCAAAGGCTAGAAAATTTAGGAGTTACTAGTCTGAACTGCTATTTTTATCATGAATGCTACAATATATTAATGGTCGTATTATTGTTTTGCAGATATCACAATCATAAAAAATATTAGGTAATTAAGAGATAAATGATACAGATTCTTAAAAATGTTTGACCATTTTTAATATGTAGGTGAACTTATCTAACACACTAATTTTTCTTAAAGACTTTATTGTGTTTGAGAGTGTATTTCTGACATAATAAATTAATACAGATTCAATTCAAAGGAGAACTCGAAAATATTTATCGATATCTAATCTTAGAATAAATACCGACTTACTCCCTTTTCAAAACAACCTATGTTAGTGAAAAGTTTTGTTCTTTAAATCCTAGGGCTTATAGAACAGAGATCAGTTAAACCAGTTTTTGAAACAAAATAACAACATTTGAAAATTTCAAGTTTTTATTCTATTGTTTATAGAGATAAAAATACTATTGCTCACCGTATTCCTGGGGTAAGTGTGGCTGGGTGATGTTTGATGAATTCTTTGATTTGGTTTAAACTCGGATCAATAATACTTAATCTCGTCTTCAGGGCTTCTTGGAAGGTCATGGCTCCCTTCATTGCCTCTTTGGTTCTGAAAAGGCAAATAAAACATTAGTAAATTTTAAATAAAAGTAACTTTGTTTTGACAAATTTAATTATGTCTTTCCACAAAGTGAGTGCTTCATGTCAAAGTTTAAAACATTAGTGTTTACAGTGGCAAAGTACCTGGGTATACCTTAAATGTTTAATTTGTGTTGCATTCATTTCAAGGCGAAGAGAAAGTAATATACTCAGGATGCTTATATTTTTTTAAATGTATTATTGCACCATTCTTTTAGAAACAACTCCTCTGTATATGAAAATAGTGTATTTAATTATTTCTACAATTGTATTATGTTGGCAAAATGGCAACAATGTTTCGTATTTTGTGTTGTTTAGAAATAATGTCAAAAGGGGGCAAAACAAAATAGTGTCAAGTGAAAATACTTGTGAAGATGTAAAGCAAATATTTATGTTATTTTACATTTGTTCATTCGTTATTTGTAAAAAATATAAACAGGTTGGGATACTTACAGTTTAGATACTTCCTCTCCTTTGCCACAGAATTTAGCTAATTCATCGATCCCTTCTTCTTTGATGACAGTTGAGTCCACATCAAAACAGACGGCATCAGCCTGTCTCCAAACTTCTCGTACATTCGACTCTGAAGACATGACGCTGATTGACACTAATCCCAAGGTCTTCAGCGTGGAGTACTGCAGATTGTGTGTAAGGCTGAAAAATGCGAAAAATCAAATTATTAGACCGCTCGATGCTTAAAGTTAGGTAACTGAATAATAACAATGATGGCAAGAATAGGTACCAATTCATTTTGACGTTTTAAGTTTCAGTCGGTACTAAATTTGAAAGGTCAACTCAATTCGCGAAAGTCGAACAGTGGGTAGCACAAAGGATTTTTAGGTTTGAAATGCGAGCAGACGATGAGCTGGGGAATGCTGCCGGGCGAGTGTCTGCGAAGAAAATGTATCACGATCATCGGAAGCCCGCGTTTTATGGGCAAGGCGGCCGACGGATAAAATCCCTCGAAACACATCGTGAACAAATTACACATGCACATGCAAATAACACCGTTTGCTGGGGGGATTGTTTTGATTCACTGTATATAGTGTAAACAATATAAACACCAGTAAACACGGGTCAAAATAGTTCGAATGACGAAATTTCTATGCGATTTAGAGATAAGCGGTGTGAATAACAGTCTATCTGTAAGCTACGTACCATAATGACGCGCGGCGGCGCGGCCCATGTGCATTCGCCAGACAAGAGTTGCCGGACGTTTCGTATGAAACGAAAGTAACAAACATAGCCATCTCTTTCCCACTCCTAGGGTTCTGCTTCTATCTCTCGAAGTAATATTGTTTTTACCAATGAATGCTGATTAAAATTATAAGTATATTACTATATCTTGTTTGTTACACGTGCAATTTATTATTTTACGATTTACTCGTATTATCGTGTCTCGTGATAATGCCGCAAAACTTTCCTACGAGTTATTGACTGTATAAAAAAATGTTAGCATGAAGTAACAAAGCGGAAATATTCATTTGTTTCGCGCAAATAGACTCGAATAAGAATCTTTTAGGAATATTTATTGTAAATTTCAATTATAATAATAAAAAAGAGAATTTATAATTTGATAATACTGATACATTTCGTCAAGTTTGTAGGAGAATTTGTATGTAGATACATTCAAATTTATACGGCACTTCGATTAATTGAATAATTCAGAAAATAAACCATCCATAACAAACATTAAAATTAGTTTTTTTTTCGTAATAAATTGTAAAAATTGTGCTGTATTTATCTTAATGCTATAGATTAGCTAACACAATCACTTAAGTGGTATCATCCTTTCATTAAATTTTTATAACAGGTTTCCAACAAAAAAAAATCCAATATATTATCTATTTCTCATTGAATTCAATTTATCTGTAGTTATTAGGATTTTTTTTTTAATTCCACCCACAAAAATAGTAGAACAGTAGAACACACTATTGCAGCTTGACACTGTTAAATTTGCAGGTGGTAGCGTCACTTGTGTAGATAATAAATAAAAATCCATAGATTAAAAAAATATTTCCTTCATTCGTTAGTTCCTCCTTTGACCGTCTTCAAAGTGAACCGTGGCAATTAATAACAGTAACATTTCATTTATATAGCACAGTTTTATGATATTTCACATCAAGTGATAGTTTATAAATTAGACATTTATCAATAGGTTTTTGAAAACCCACTGAACAACAGCATCGTGCTACTAGTAATGCCTTTTTACCACATCACAAATGCTTAACATGGGAGAAAATTAACTTGTTTTTAAACTGTTTCAGCAGAAGCAAATTATTATTTAATAGGTATTGCACTTGGTAAGTACTAAATATGATAATACTGTTAATTAATAATATAATATAATCCCGGGATAGGGAAAACCATTTATTAGATACATTTTTCATGTATGCAAGCACTTAGTTGCTTGCTATTCAATATTATAATTTATTAATATTGCAACCCTAGAGCCTAGAGCATTATTTTTTTCTTACTTATCTAACAAGTCACCATTACAGAACCATTATTTTTAGAAATTAGCTTTGTCTTTTTTTAAAATATAATTGAGAATCTGAAAAAATTGCACAAATAATCCCACATAAGAAGCTTTTTCCAGTTCTTTGGAAAGCCTTATGAGAGATTTTTACTGTATAAGGTTAGTATGGAAATGGAAGAATGCTGTTTTGATTATTTCCATTATTAGTTACAAAAGATTCAAACCACTGAGATATTAAAAAAATATTTGCAGTTTTTCAATCCATAGCTACATACAGTCAATCAAGTCTGCCTTCCATCACCGATCTAGTCACAAGTTTGGCTGTTGGCAAGCATATCCCCAAGAAATACAGAAAATTTGACAAAATAATTACAATACCATTTATGATTCTTGGTGTTGTATATCCACCTAATAAGTGTATGCAAACTGTGTATAATCAAATTATTATATATTTTCAAAGCGATCTCAAGAAAATGAAAATTTAAATTGATGATCCCAACCTAAAGATTCCAAAGTCGTAAGAATGGTGTCAAAATATGTATGTATAAAACACGATTATAATTTCTGTTTATTCATAACCGTGCCCAGTTCCCATCGAGATTAAAAACGACTAGCTAGTTATTCCAATTAGTGATATCTGTTGAATAATATTTATTTTTCAATGTACTGGCCTACCTTATAAATGTGCACTGAGTTAACACAAATATAGCAGTCAACTGAACTATGAATTCTATAGCATATTAAATGCAGTTGCCAGGGTCATATTCATAACTCAATGATGCATTTTCAACAGGGTAATACCAAAAATTTTCTATTTTTTTAAATATTGAGATTAATTGACAGACACTTTTTCTGGATACAACAATGTTCAAATTAGAACTATTACCAAGAACAATATTTTGGTTCAAATAAATAAATTATGATCCATAGATTTTTTATAAGCACAAAATCTACACTAGTGACGCCGCTGACCGTAAAGTTAAGGGTGTCGATCAGTAAAATAAATTCAATGCCTATTAAGGAAGGTACTTTATCATTCCACTTCAAAACAAAATATTTTCCCCATTTTCTTTATTAGTAGGTATCTACTCCGCACTTAACATCATTACTGCTTTTGATGGTTTATCATTATTGAACAACTTTAATGGCGCCATATAGTTTTAAACATCACCTCAAGGGCGCTTGATAAAAGTGCAAAAAAAGTTAGTCTGTTCCTCTTTTGGCCACTTGCAGATGTATGTTTGTAAATATTTACTAGTGGGGTAATATTAGTGTGACCTCCAGAGGGGTGGTGGGCACAGAATAGGTGGTGTGGTATAAATTATATTTAATGACATCGCTGTCAAAAGTGAAGGTATATATATATATGTATATATATGCACCAATACACACAATCCTATGTATGTGTTGTTTGCATGAATTCTGATTGCGCGATCTAGGTCGCTAGCTTGAGGATTTTGTCTAGACATTGTTCGAGTCAACGCAGACGGCAATACCTATGCTAATTATTATCAGATAAATATATTTTTCCTAAAAAAAGTTATCTGACAACCCTAGCTTTCCGTAATAAAGTCACGAGTTGTGTTATAACTATGCAGCGCATTTCTGCCAAAGTACTAAGACAATAATACGTGTTTTTTTTTCTAGTGGTAATATTTTTCAACCTACTACCTTGTCACAGAATATAATTGAATTTATTTTAATTTATGTGTCATTTTACATATTATCAATAATATATAGAGTATTTGTGACATGTTCCAGAGTGGTAGATATTCTGAGTATCGCCCTTGTGAAAGATCACCATTCAGAAGCGAAACACATTGCTTGAAATAGCTTTAGTTTATTACATTTTATTTAGTGACCAGATTTGAAGAGCCAGGTACTTCCCAACTTTTCTCTTCGCCATCTCCATCCCCTCTCACTCCCTTCAGCTTTAAAACAATTGGGAATACCACAGTCCCTCTGGCCTCAAGTAGTTGGGACTCTTGTGCAGTATTCACATAATTTTGTATTATTTTTAAACACTAAAATTTGAATATTCATTGAAAATTTGAAAAGTTGCAACCCTCCGACTGAAAATATTTAGATGACTATGCGGTGTTGTGAATGACCCGCATTAACACTTATTTTAAATTATACATTGTAAACCAGATCATGTATCACACACATTGGAATAATGTAATGTTTTACTATTATTGTAAGGAATCTATTTATTTCATATTTTATCTCATTTTGTTGTGGCTGCAATCAATGTTCAAAACATTTTTTTTTTTAAATAGTAACAATTCAAAATAATACATTACATAACTCGTTTGTATTAAAAACTCCAGTGACTATTGAGATCCATGAAATTAAATAAAAAAAAAAACACAACACTCAGATTAAAAAGTTTAAAAAAATCTGAGGCAAGAAATATTTTCGAACGATGAACATCAGCACAATGAAATTTGTCCAGCTTTTTCCAACTAGAATTTCTAGGACTATTCAACTATGTTCAACTCGCAATTTTATATCCATCATGTGCTATGAAGATTTAAAAAATCTAAAGTCAACTGTCAAAAATAAAAATGTTATATTGTTTGATCCTTTTTAAAATATATTTGTTCACTAAGAAAAAAATTTGTTAAAACCCAAGCGAAACCAGTAAGTATGCATTAAAGACATACATGCAATGCATTTATAATATAAATACAATGCTAAAAAGATAACCAAGTTATGTTATTCAAAAATTCTATACGAAAGAATGCAGTTTGAAAAACAATTGTAAGGAAAACAATAATTTCACATATATTATTATTTCGTCATACTGTGTGCCTACGTCATAAGCTAGTACGTCATATTTAACCTTGGCAGGGTTTAGTTCACTACACTGGTATGTAGTTAAATGCCCATGTAGTTGACCTTGAAAAATATTTCCTGCGTGCCATTTTTTAAATTATTTATGATTAGGTATATACTTCTCTTCACGAAGTATTGAGATGATTTTAGGTTGTATTTTAGTTGGACAAAATTATTATGAAGGTATTAAATTGAATTTAGAAATTAAGAATTTTAAAGCACCTTATTATTAACTTTTTATTATGGAAAGTCGGAAAAAAGTCATGGCATGCAACTGTTTTTATTAATATATTATGCACATCTATTTTTTGTAAGAAATCATCTCAAGGGCGCCATAAAATTATTTTAATAGATATCCTGAAACTTTTCGAGACAGTCCTTATTTCTAAATTATGTTTCTAATTTGAATTTTTAAATTAATAAATGATTATATAATAATGGCATGACATCTGGTAATTTTAGGTAAGACCCTTTGTTCTGTCATAGATTGAAAACCAGTTGAAATGCAAATAAAACTGTATCAAAATTGATATGTATTGACTTTTCACTTTTTTTAACACATTCAGCTTAAAATGACTTTGGCTATGTTTAGTGCACATCCATACACCCCTGGTACTTTCTAACATTTATATTCCAGTCTCCTTCCCCTCACAGCTCAACACATTTTTCATCTAGGGGTGCAACATTCCCATTATCTCAGGGCATCGGAACACATGTGTTGCATTAATGTTAATTGTAAAAAAAATTACCAGATAAAATAAATTTATGGCAGAAAACAAAGAAGGTATTGATATTATAGCTTATAATTTTGTATGTTATGAAAACAGTATAATATAGAAAAATCTACAAAATTGAAAACATATTTTTAAAAGTCAATTTTCCCAGGTTAGCAGAAATTGTCGAAAAACTTAAAATCATACAGTAGGTGTTTTGAAATGAAAAGTGAAATTGTGCCCTGACCTATAACTAAAAATTATTTATCAGCTCATTGATAGTATTTAATTACAATATTATTAATTAATATTATCTAGAGTTGGTAAATTTAACATGAGATTAATATTGGCATAAGTGAAAAAAAAACTGCACCGCAAAGGAACGTGATCGGAAAGTGTTTATACAGCTGCTTTCCGTTTGCTCGTGAGATTTTATAATGCTGCTGATGCAAGAAAAAGAGGAATATTACAAGCTGATAGAAACAGAAACTTTTTATTTGTTTGAGCTGACCAATAAATAATATGATTGAAATGATCAAGCAATATGTAAATAATAATAAATCATCTTTGTCATGGGTGCTATAACTCATGGAGAGTCCTAGTCTTCTAGCACTAAGTCACTCCTACTGTCTCCCTCCGAGCCCCTTATGCCTATTTCCTCGTCACTGTCCAGCCATCTAAGATTTGGCATCCAAACAGTCCTTCGTCGTACAGGCGTATTATAAAGAAATTTCCTTGGTGATCAGCTATCTTCTACCTTTGCTCATGATTGTACTTAAAATGTACATAAATGGTCACCACCAAAAACTTACTTTTAGAGATATTGACAAAAAAGTGTTCAAATAATATATGTATATATTAAATGAAATCACTTAGTTTTTAAGACATTCCAATCTATCGGCACACCTAGACTGGAAAGCATTTCTTAGCGCCTTTCTATCACAGAAAACTGTGATACATCTATCATTTAAAATATATTAGCATAGAAAACACCGTGAAACAAGGAATGTCCACTAAGAGAAGCCTCTGTCATAAAAATTAATTAATTTGTGAAAAAAAAATTACCCTCAAAAGTGACTGAGACCAATAGGGTTAAAGAATCAACTTTTCAATTATTATTTGCTCAGTTTTTTACATCATATATGAATATTAGTTTAATTCATTTATTTTACCACTAACTCAATATATTTCAATTACTTAAAAGAATATCAGTGAAATGAAAACACTTTTATTTTTATTCAACCATTTTTTATTCCAACCGTCTCAATTAAGTTGTTTGATTATGACATGCTAAATCAAATGCAGACATGGCCATAGAGAAAAAAATATTTCGTATCATTTTAAACGTTTTTGATTTTCTGTTAAAAAATGTCTTTATTATTCAAGCTGCTTCGATTCAACTGCACACGGCATTAAAAAAATTATAATAGTAGTAAAAATAAAATATGTTTTAATGTAATAATTTGATACAATTTATGTATTAGTAAGTGCGTTACTTAAAATGTGGGACTATCCTCAGACATAGGAAGTTCGTTGATAAAATTATCCAAGTCAGACATATCCTCGTGTCTTGTTGCACTGGACCGCGATGCGTAACACTTCGACTCGTATGGATTCCAGGCATTACCAGAAACTTGGGACATGTCTTCGTTCTCGCTGGAGTCACTCTTATCTGTTTCGCTTGCATCAGGAGACAACATCAGACATTCAACAGAATTATTTTCATCGGAAACTTGAGACGGTAATAATTTTTGTGAAGACTTAAGAATTTCTTTTAATTCTTCTGTATCTGTTACTTCGTGATTCTGTTCAATTGGATTTTTACCATATTCATCGATACCGTCAAATATCTCACACATCTCATTCGTTAGATACATTTGCAAATCATCTGCAGTATTTTCTTCATCAACGCTTTTGAAATGATTGTCTGTAATTTGTGAGCCAATTCGTTGCCTATTGACAGATGAATGTGTGGTTCTCTTTGCTGTTGAAGGTAGGTTGGTATCAAAACGAGGCGGTTGTGCTTCAAATGGAACATTCTTTCTAATGAACCTGTTATCGCTGTAATCTGACGAATCATAAATCAATGATGTTTTAGCGTAATCTGAAATCACATCACTATCGTTTACAACCATGTTTGGTTTATTTGTTGCTTTCATAACTGGTGTTGTGCTAAAACCCTCTTCAACAATTTCCGATCGTGAACTGTCTTGTATTGTACTACTTGAATCATTATTGTTGCATTTAACCGATGTTGGAATGTTTTTATTCCTCCTGCAAACTGTGACAGAAGCTTGCACATCTCCCGTTTGCGCTACATCTGTAAGAGTTACCATTGTGATGGAGCCAGATAATTTTTTTCTTGGAGATGTAAATATCTCTTGCACGGAACCAAAGGGATCTTCTTGAAATTTAAAATCATTTCTTTTGGATTGTGTTGCCATTGGAAACGAACTCTTGATCTGAGAGTTTGATGTGTCTCGCCTACTATCACTGGCCGTATTCTGTTGAAGATCCTGTATCTGCTCTGAGTGTAATGTCTCAACAATTAGAGGATACATTTCTTTGAAAGTCTTGACAATTGAATCAATATGGGCATCATTTGATTCCGGCTTACGACATTCTTGATGCAAATCAGCAGCTAACTTGTATAAAGTCACATCGTCTTTATTTTTTAGTTCGCTTTTAGGAAGTGGCTGGAAATAAGGGCATCAGTTAATAATATCGCAGTTAAACTTGATGTGTGTTTATTAGACGGAGTAAGTCAGTATTTGCACATCTAAACTCGTTTTATATCAAAGGGGCTTTTGAGTACCAGTGTAAAGTTCTACAGGCATACTGTTGTCAGCTCTGTAATATTTTCTTTTCTCATAAACTATGCATGTAAAAGAAAGAGAGGTTATGATAGAGAAAAGAAAACACCATTAATTTGGGAAGATATATTTTACATTCTTTGGGTTTAGCAAAATGAAATACCTTCTTCTGTTTAGCGATAATTACGGCGAGTTCTTCGGCTAAGCTGATGACAGTCTTGGGGAGATTGGTATTCTTCGCCAAGGTAAGACCATAGTGTTCTATGACTGTGACTCCTGGAGCTATCTTGTGTTTGTAAACCAGTTTTTTTCCACCATCGCTTTCAATTTCCTCCGCTTTTGTGTGTAAACTAAAATCAGGATTGTATGACGTACGGTAAGCGCTCATTATCTGCAATTTTTCACCGGCAGTCAAGAGATAAAAAATAAAATTAAAAATATGTTACGTAATTAAGGCAGCAAAGCTTACACAGCTAGCTACATCAGCATCGCTAGAAACATCAATTTTATTTGAAGAAGTGCAAGAATGCTTTTGAACAAGTTTTTTCTTGTTGTATTATATAATTCTTGTAGGATTTAGGTCATACTTAACAACATTGAAATACAGATCCTGAAGCTTGGTGAGATACAGAAAGTGAGTAGTAAAAAAGATAAAGGCCCCTGTGTTCAATAAGCGTTCACAAATTGCCCAAGCCATGCTCGTTCCCTCCTCGCATGATGTTCCCCTAAAAAATATCAACAATAACTTTAGTTATCAAAATTAAATTAATACCATATTAGTTTAAAATATTGATAAAATAATGTGACGTTTTGTCTTATTTTTCAGTTAAAGTGAGTCAAATGGATATTTCGAAGCTCCACAGCTCAGTTATCACGTTGCAATGCAAAAATAATTGTATAGATCTAGATATTCTATACAGAAAAGGCGTTTGAGAGTTTTTGTTATTTTGGAAAACAGTTTACTGCTTCATATTTAAGATTGTATTTTATTTTGAATATTTAATACCTGCAAAGTTCGTCGACGATAACCAAACTCGTGGGTGTTATGGTTTGCAAAATATAATGAATCTCTTTCATCTGAAAATATTTTGATATTGTATGCCGAAAAATATTGTACAATATGTGCATAATTAAAGTAAATTAATTAAAAAATAAAAATAAATAAATGATGCATTTAGTTAAGGCAAATATCTTCTGGAAGAACCGTATCTATTGACAACGTAATTTTATAAATAAGCCCGTTTCAAGTATAAATGCATATGCGTACGTATTCATGGTGTCACTCAGCGTATTTTGATTTTATTTTTTTCTTTATTTAGGGGAAAACACAGATACATTTTATTTTTTATATTGAATACCACACAAGAGTCCCATTCCAAAGGTCTGGAGCTAGTGAGACTACGGCATAACCAATTGGGGCATGTTGTGGGGCTGAAGCTAGTGGGGAGGGGAAGGAGATGGGGAAGAGAAAGTTTGGGAAGGACCTGGCTATTCAGATCTGGTCACCAAATACGACTAAAGCCATTTAAAGCAACGTTTCGATTTTGAATGGAGGTCTTTCACCAGGGCGATACTCAAAAGTATCTACCAGCATTTATGAAATAAGAGTTTTTTTTTTTCAACCATTTTAGAGCCAGAAAATATTAAGAATGTTCCAATGTTAATTTTCATATAGGTCTTCTATTTTCTAATGCCAAGGCTTTAAGAAAAACTTTTTAAAAATTACAATTTAAATATATTTTTAAAGTTCCATTGTCTGGTTTTGAAAAATATTGTTATAAATTTTACAAAAAAGAACATACAAACCTCCAGTACATAAGAAGAAGCGTTGCATTCAATGCTGTCGTTAAATCCGATCCTGGAAAATATGCGATCCGCAATTCTAAACACCGCTTTGCTAGCGGGCACGAAGCAGCCGATCTACAAATAAAAACATAATTTGGAATATTTATCTCATCTCATCTTCTTCTCCTTGTTCTATTCGATATGAAACTTTTTTAATGAAAAATTGCAGGAGTTCGATGTTAAGAGAATACATATTTAGAATAAAACATATTTTTTAGACAAATTACCTGGGCCATTATTTGTAGTAGAGCTATTTGTTTTATGTAAATAGTTTTCCCTCCCATGTTGGGTCCTGTAACTATGTGAAAATTATATTCAGGACTGGAAAACTGAAATAAGAATAAAGTACATTTTTAATTTTCTAGTACTGATGCCAAGCTGTCCAATAAATAATAATCTTTCTTGTGTTGTTTAGTTGAGAAAATATGTTGAAAGTCAATTGAATTAATTAAATTAAGTGTCTACCACATCGTTAGGAATTGAAGAAATGGGAATAACGTAATCCAACATCGGGTGAATGGAATTCTTCAATTCCAAGTATTTGTTGAATAGCGGACGAACGTAATTCCCAGCTGTGCTGACCTTTAATTATAGAAAAGTAAAATTAAATATACACCTACATAATAACTTAAATAGAAATACCCGTAAAAGTACACTCCAAGAAGAAACTCTTTCGAGGTAACAGATCATTTTTGCTTCAAAGCCCTCTTTAAAGGTTTTTTAAACAAAAAAAATCAACTGTACTATCAACGCTGAAATAATAAATTGGTAGGGCAGAGGTCATTTTTGTGAAAAAAAAAAAAATGTTGGAGGCAGAAGTGATCCCTGTGGGACACCAGAAGTTATAGCGAGTGAGGAAGAGGTCATACCATTAGCAACCGTTTGATTCAACCTCTCCCTCAAAAAGCCGGCATTCCATGTACACAAGGGTTCAAAGCAAAAATGCAAGAAAATGATAACCTACCTGAGCTAATGACAGAATAACATCCAACTCTGCAACGTGCTCACACAATTTGTACAGGCACCCCATGTAGGGGCGAAGCTCCTTCAGCAAACCAAATATGATTCTGTAAATATAAAATCACACTCGGAATACAATGTACGACCTAGGGAAGAATCGTGATAATAGAAAAATGAAAATCTAATAAAATAAAGATACTAAAAGTCATTCAGAACAAAGCTGCTGAAAAAACTCTGGATTGTATCAGATGATCATGAATCAAGTGAAAAACTATGAATGGTGATCAATCCTAACTGCTCTCAACCGTCTGAAGCCAGTGGGACTATGGCATCCCTAATAGGGGTATGTAATGACGCTGAAGGTATTCGGGAGTGGGAAGGAGATGGTAAATAGGAAGGTTGGGTAGTACCTGGCTATTCAAATCTGGTCAACAAACAAATCTAAAGCCATTTAAAGAAACATTTTAATTTTGAATGGTGGTATTTCATCAGGGTGATACTGAGAGTATCTTTCACTGTATGGATGGTGACCATGCTTAGATGATGACCATGGATGAATGGTGAACATGTATGGGCGAAGATTATCTATGCATAGTGATTATTATATGGTAAATGGTGAATGAAGGGGAAAGAGATAAAGGAAATGAACATACATATTACTCATAGACTGTATTTCACTCAAGGATTCCTTGGCTTGCTGGTCCATCAAGACTATGTCTTCTGTCGTCATGGATATTGTGACTCCATGATTTTGTACCTACCAGTTTTAAAAATGTATCCATTAATCAACTTGCTTCTTTTATAAACAAAGTAAATATTCTTTGATAATAAATATTTAATAATTCTGTAAGTTTTTATTTTATCCAGACAGCTGTTTCGGCGTTCAAAATCATCATCAAGTCAGTTTGATGATAGTGGCTTTGAATGCCGAAACAGCTATCACAATAAAAACTAGCTGAACTTATAATAACATTACATTTAATAAATTATGTACTAAATTATGCATCAAATTTAAAATATAAAAAATGAAGTTCTACAAATTAAAAATAAAATCAGACGTATACTTTTTTACTCGGTTTTCAATGAATTTAAGATTAAAATTTAAAATAGCTTTACTACCTAATGATGTCACAAATATATATGTGCGTAAGGTCATTGTTACTACCTAAACAAATTAAATATAATAATATGTAGTGAGATCCAGTTGGTGCATTGTGTTTTTTGACAGTTTAAAAGATATCTCGAAACTCAATAGCATGGTGATTAATTTATTGTTTATTTTTATATTATAACTATGTACAGAAGGTTCCGACAAGAATCATTTTTCTCAGGAAATATGTCATTTTTGGAAATGCTATGAGGAGGTAAAGTTTCAATGAAAAATATAATGGCAACCAACTGTTACAGATAAATAAATTGCAAACCTACAATAAACACTGTGTCAAAGTAATGAAATCAAACATATCATTTGCAGATTCACGTTTACATACCTTGTTTGACCTAGTTAGGTGAACCCTGCAAGGAAAACAACTAAATGTTTAAAAACGAAACATAATATTTAACCTGAAAAAATACAGGTGGCAAATTCTTGACATTGAATGTCCGTTTATTCTTATTTCCGACCGTCATGGCGATGTGGAAGCCCCTGGTAGGGTTGATCTGCACCCTCAAGGGCAGAGAGTAGGTCTCACTGAGCTGCTGGACCCTCTCCTCCATGTCGGAGACCAGCTCGGAGTAGGATCGCCGCGCCACGTCCAGCAAACCGTTTATCTCGGGATGGACAGCGAAACATCTGACGGCAAAGAAATGTAATTAACCAAACATAAGCTCTTCTTTTAAAAAAACTGATGGTTTTGAAAAATCATTTTGTAAGAATCACATTTTTTTTGTACGCGTAATATGTTGAAAAAATAAGTAAGATTTTTGTAGTGGTATTGCCATACTTAGGGTAACTTTTCTGGTTATTTCCTAGCTTAAGACAACTTTATTTTATTATTTCCTGGCTTACGGTGGCATTTTTGGTTGTTTCCTGATTTAGGGTACCTTTTTTTACTATTGCCCAGGTCAGGGTGGATTTTCAAGTTATCGCCTAGCTTAAAGTGTCTTTTTTATTATAGCCTGGTGTAAAGTGGCTTTTTTCCCTCATAGACAGCTGTACTTTCTATGGAGGCTGGGCCTTGGATACTCATATTTGGATGTACGCTTACTCTTTTGATCTATTCTGTATAATTAGGAGATAATTCAGTTATGGGGTGATGTTGATTATTAAATATGATAAACCTTAAAAAATGGTTTACAGCTGTCGGAAGTTTTTTTTTTTTGTTCATTATTATTTGAATTTTTACCTTTGGTGATGAGCGGTCGCCCCTCTGCCGCTGTAAACATTATCTTGAATAACTCTCTTGATCCTTTCAGATATCTCCACAAACTTTGGATTTTCAAGATCCTGCAGTATAAACATAAAGAACGATACCCTAAAATAATGAACAGAACATGTTTAAATAATTATTAAAAATTTCTAATCAAAATCAATATAGCCTTGATTAAAGACTGTATGTAGTATGGAATCAAAAATATATTTGAAAATCATGTAAGTTCTTTTCAGTGACCTAGGTCTGGTGTCTATTTAAACCACTGAACAAAAAAACCCTAAAAGTGTGATCTGTACCTTCTTATTTGATAGAAAACTAATATCACCAATTTACATAAGACGTTTTGACTCCTGCGTACAAAACAGGCCAATGAAATTAATTATCTGCCGAAGAGAGAATTTCAATATTTGATCGATTTCACCAGAAGTAAGAAAAAATAAAACTTACTTCGGACACACTAACAAGCCCATAATACAGTGATGTAAAAACTAAGATTTAAAGGACAGATCTTTTCACTAAGAATGATTAGTGTTGAAAAGGGAGTAAGTCAGTTACCTGCTGCGAGTTTGGAACTTAGTTTGTTCAACTGCACGTGGAGCATCCTACCCTTTGGGCTATCGACCATCCCTGGGCCATTATTTAGCGCTTAGAACCTACCTGGCGAACGGCATGGAACCATTGTCCTTTAGCCATCTCCAGGGCAGAGATCAGTGTTGGCACCAACGCCATGGTGGTCTTCAGCTGCAGAGTGTGGTTCAACTGCGCCTCGCCCATCTTGCTACCGCCCTGGATTGGCAGCTCCATGCACAGCCAGAGGATCTTGTCCACGTCGGAGAGTTGATTCATGACACTCTGGAAAAAATAAACATATAATTTCATATCTATTACAGATTAAACGATGTATCCATTATTTTATTCTTTATGTACTGTGAAACTCTCTTACAAGGTTTTCCAAGGGACCAGAAACAAAAAACTTCTTGTGTGAGAAGACCTTATTTTTAATACTTTATTATTATAAATTGGGCAATTTTTATATTTCTACTGTCAAGGGACCGAGAAAACTGATCTTCTTAGGCATAAAAACTTTTAAAGTGAGAACCTTATAAGTGGGTGTTACTGCATAATTAACTATTTAAATACACCTCATGAAGAAAGCTGTACCATAAGAATGATCCCTAAGGTCTTTCCATCTTTACAAGAAAGCCTTAATCTTGTTCCCTCTCTGGGTATCAGAAGAAAAGTCTAAACGATCTTCAATAAACTGAGGCATTTTCTTAATCGGAATCCTCTCACCCTAGTGGGTGCTACAGATAAACAGTTTTCCACTGCATAGTTGAGATACATCTGCGATGGAACCTAGGCTACCATACCTGCAGAGTCGGCATTAATCCCTCTGTATCCTCAATCAACTCCCTCACGCAGTTCAGGCGAGTGGTGATGCTGCTCTCGTCACACGGAGGCTGCAGGATGTTGGCCCTCAGGGAGCGGAGACCACCAGAGGTGTAGGTGTGATTGAGAATGGACAGTAAGCTGCCTCCGCGGTCCATAGATCTGGAGAGTGACTCGACTAACTCTAGTCTTATAGCTGTCTCCACATCTGAAAAATAACAGGGTTTCATACATTTGATTAAAAAACTTACTGTTATTTTATATTGACAAACAATTAAACAAAATTACCGATAAATGTGGAATTCTCGGAGGCGTGGTATTCAATCTTCAGGGAGTGCGGTTGAAAGACAATACATTGGATGTATTCCACGTATTTGAGCAGAGCAGCGGCTGCCGACAATGCGTAAAATCTGAAAACAAATACTTGTAATAATAATTCATCCCTGTCTCTTTCGAAAAGTGTAAACCTTTTTTCATTGAGTGAAACATAATAGTTAACTTTTCAACGGTGTTTACACAACACAAGAGTCTTACTGCTCAGAGGAACTAAGGCACCCTCCTAACGAAAGGAAGAGTGAGAGAGGCAGAAGGAAATGGGGGGTGTTAGAGTAGGGGAAGAAGAAGATTGGTCTGGTTATTCAGATCGGTGGTCTCTCACTAGGACTATTCAAAAAGTATATTCAACTTTGAAACACAGAATATAATACATCTTTTTTTAAGCGATTTTGTTTACTTGTGTATCAGCTGTAGTTGAACCGAATTGTACTCCGGTGCGCACAGGTGCTGGATCTTCTGCAGACCAGCAGCATCGGAGAAGTGTCTCCGTTGTACGGCAGTCAGCAACATCTCCGGAAACTGGGTCCTGATCACCCGATACAGCTCTGTGGGAACAGAGTCGCAGAAGGTGTTGGGGATAACTACCTGGAAGAGTTATCATAAAAATCAATTACATAGTTGACGAATGCCCACTTGATTCATTCCCCGGCAGAATTGACCAGGTTCGCATGGCGATGCCTGAGGCTTTTGACTGGTTGAGAGACTTTGTTGTTCCTCTTAGCCCACCACCATACGATAGAAGTTTTTTTACAGAAAACGTAAGACACATATCGACGCCGGAAAGGCAAAAGGGCTGAACGCCATTTTGAGAACTTTACTCCAGAGCACTTAAGAGTTTTATTTTTTACAATAAAATTCATAAGTCTTCAGTACCTGGTTAAATTTTGATAAAATAATATTAACTCATGTAACTCAATGTCAATGTAACTCAATAGTCACATTGATTTACCTTAGCGACGAAAAGCTAAAAAAGTCTCAAGCTTGTGTTGCAGGAGTCAAGCCTTCTCTCAAATGGTACTTTTTATTGTAATGATATTTATTTTAATGGTACTTACATTTTAGATGGCTGAAGTACAACAAAATTCTTCAGAATCAAACGAGAGTAAAAGCATTCGATGCAGATTTTTTTTTTATAAAAACTGCATATTTAACAAACTTTTGATAGAAGTGTCGCTTCAGCCGTTTTGCCTTTCCAGCGTGGATATTTTTATTTTTATTCAAAAAAGGGAAGACAAACATTCTCGGGTGACGAATAACCTGACAATATTTGGAAAACTCCTACTACCATCATAATAAGTAGGAAAATGTTGCTTATGCAATGGTGTAGGACTTAGCTAGCAGAGGAATTGAACCCACAATGCCTGGGTGGGAACCCTACTTCCAACTTGTCTACTAACCGGTCTGTATATATATACATATATAAATTTATCGGGTGAGAAACACAAAAACGTATCTACAAAATTGCGTTTTTGAGTTTAGTGTGCAGAAATGTTCCCAATCATCAGTTCTATCCGTAACTCAAAGATGTATGTATCGACGAAGGTCATATCTGAGGGTCTTATTTAAAAATATATGTAAATAAAATCAGGTATGGAGAATTTCTAAAAACCTATTACTGCAATTGGAGGAGTAAATGTGATTGTTTTATGTGTGAAATTTTTAATTACAGGCCTTTTCTGGTTTTGATGAAAAGGCATGGAATTTCTGAAAAAAAAAGTTGTTTTTAAACATTTTCCTTTTTGTAGATACGTTTTTGTGTTTCTCACCCGACGAATTGTGATATACTCGTAGGAATAGAAATGGGTATGCCATACCCTAATAAAAAAATGTCAATGAAAAACCCCTTTAAGGTGCCTTGAGGTAATTTTCCCACGAAAACGGCGCTATAAAAGTTATCCATTTATAATTATTATAAGGTGAAAACTAACAGGAAAGGGGCCAGAAAGAAGATGGAGTGACTATTTTAAAATACAATTAAATGTGTCCACAAAAATACAGTAAATAAAGATTTATAAATTGAGTTTTTATTATAGTTTATACAGATTATAAATTTGATTGCAGACGAATTGAAAGGACGACAAAATTTATAATTTAAAAGTATCCAAACCTCGACTGGATGAAAGAAATGAATGGTGGTGAGGGTGTGCAGATAGGAGTGTCTGTCGCTCAGCTGGCACAGCGTCAGCCTGGGTCTCCTCAAATCCAGAGCTGCGATCCCCACCTCCCCCCTAGCCGCCCCACGCCCCTCACACACTGCTATATTTATTGATAAATCGATTTAGTAAAGCGTTAATAACTTAGGATGTGTGAAAATTCAAGCTAATATGTAAACATGCATTTCCCTGCGGGAATGCAATGAATGAGCTAACATTTTTTTGCAACCAAAATATCTGCAGCGACGCTCCTAACTGCATAGATAAGATTGCAGACCTGTACAGATCGACATACTTATCAAAGTAGTTGGTACGTCGCCACAAAACATCGATACGAAACAATCAATTGATTTAAAAAAATAGTTAGTTTGTTCATATTTTGGCCGCCTGCACAGATAAGAATGTCAGATGGATGGCCAGTTTTTCAGTTCAATGTATTAGGTGTTTTAAGAATATATGTATAAATTATAACTTAAATAAATGAACACAAGATAAAATATTTCTGTTGAAGTTTTTCATTCCACAAATCAATGAAAAAACAATAAGAAGCTCCTTAACCACTACTAAATTTATTTTTAAAAAATCAGGTAGATACCTCCCTGGCCTTTTTTTAACATTTAAAAAAAAAATGTTTAAAATAAAAAATATTTACCAATGAGTATGCAGGAATCGGAAATGATAGTGTTGCTAGATGTAGAACATGGTGTGGTCCGAGATCGACTTCCGCTTATTAAACCTAGAATTAAATAATCAATCATTTTAATACATTTTATTATAAGTCCATATTTTTTTAGTGAATAAAAGAACATTTTCGGTAATACAGCAGCCTGCATTTCTATTCAAAGTATTTTTTGCAATCTATTTTGTATTGCCATCTATCAGAAGAGACTATAACTTATATTTTTTTGAATGAACTGATTTTCTTCAATATATTTGATATGAATTATTTTTATAGTTATATTTTTTCTCACTGAGATCGTATTGATGGTAATATAGAATTTTACGGCGTAGTTTAACTTTGATGGTTCCTCCAGAGATGGCTATAACCGCAAAATTTTTGTATAAGCGTGCAAGATTCGAGATTCTAATTATGGCTTTAGTTTTTCAAATAATCACATCATAAATTAGTATAAATAACTCAAATTTCTTACCTTTACTACTAGCATTTCCTGAGGAATTATTTCTGTACTTAGGTGTCCACATAATATTTTTATTATTTGAGGATATATCCAAGATGTTGGTGCTGGTATTAGAAGAGCTCTGTCTAGTATTTTTATTCGATCCGCAATTTGTGATTCTGTGACCAGAAGATGTCGAGGGTCTAAAGTATTCACAATAAATTAAATTTACTTCGTAAAAATGTCAAGCTCCTGCATTTTTTAGGTAATTTCTAAACAAATAATCATCTTTTTTATTATTAATTAGTTTGACATTATACCTTTTTCTAGAAGACCAAGATGGCGTAGGAGGTGGGCCCATTCGTGCATTATTATTTTCAGCATTTTCAATAACACCATGAAATGAATACTTCGGTGTTTTAAAATTCGGTTTATTAGCTACCGAAGTAACATTTCCTATTTTTGAAAAATGAACAAACTTCATCAATTATTTTAATTTGAATCAGGGTGAATAACTTATTAAAAAATACACATTCCGAATTAGATCCACTCAAATAATTACAATGTCATTAAAAGTAAAAATATTTTACTCGCCCATGGAATTCCTGATCCCAAACCTTGAATTGATATTCGGGCGATTTCTTTTACCTCTTTGACGGTTAGAAAATTTATCACCTTGCATTACATTCATTTTGTAACTTATCGTGTAATATTTCCAAGAAAATTCCGAAACGTCAAGTAATTGAAAAAAATGGCGGGGAAACTAAAAACTTTTAACGAGTGGCTACATTCATTTGAAACGAACGGCTACAAGTTTATTACTCTATTTTTTTAGCTTGAATATACAGATAATATTAAAATCGGTATTAGGTAGGTAGGTACCTCTATCACCACACTATGAATATCATTGCACATAAAATCAGAAAAATTATATTCTTTTTTAGAACAATAAAAAACTTTCTTAACTTGCAAAACTTAAAAATGATTTATTTTACGATCTGTCAATCTTTTATTGAGTATGGTTTCATATAGCGTTGTGAAAAACTTCAATGTTTTCTGAATGCTTTACGAACTGCTAGTTCTTTAAAATGAACTAGCGTTGGGAAAAACTTCAATGTTTTGTGAATGCTTCACGAATTGCTAGTTCTTTAAAATGAACTCTTCGCAGTGAACGCTTCAATTGAAGTCGAATTCGCAAAAAAGAGATTTGAATTTATCCGGTTATATGTTCAGTTCTTTTTGGAACCGGTTCCTTGATATATTTTCGAAAAGTACTAGCAAAACGACAAAATTTCCTGGCCAAAACAAAAGTACTAGTCGGTAGAGATTTGAAAACGAAAAGAACTCCCACCTCAAAAACACGTTTTCTTTTAGATCGAAGTACTTTGAAGTCTAACTTCAATTGAAGTATTTTTTTATGTGCTTTGAAGTTCAACTTCGCAACTGAACTGCTGAAAATTAAAGTAGTTCTTTGTAAACTAACTTCCATTGAAGTATTTGTTCAATGAAATGAAATAAATGAAGTTTGAACTGCCGCAAAATGAAATATTTCACACGGGGCAGTCACAACGCTAAAATGAACTACGAACTTCAATTCATTGTTCAATGAACAATGAATGAAGTAGGAACTACTGCCAAAAGAAGTAGTTCTTTGGAGTAGTTCTATCGGAGCGGTCGCAACGCTAGTTTCATAGCATGGGGAAATGGCATTTCATTCGCCCTAGACCCTGTCATAAAAGCACAAATAACAATTAAACAAAGTATCCTCAAGCTACCTCAAGTTCTAACATAATGAGAGTCTTTGACGTCCGAAAAATATATGCAAAAACAATCCTCACTCATTTTTTACAAACAAACATAAATATTATGAACCAAAGACCACACTCAATTTACTTGAAATGCTAACAAAGATTTATTCCAAAATTCTGTTATCTTTACTACTTTTGGACAACAGAGTTTGAGGTACACTGCGACATTAATTTTTAACATTCTTTCAGAAAATTTAAAACAAAGTGATACATTAAAAAATTCAAACATAATTTAAAAAAATGGTTTAATAGCAATGATAGAGCTTCGAGCTGTGCACAATTCGATGTTATTGATTAAACCAACTGCAGAACATGTAATTATTTATTCATTTGTACTATTCTATCTTACTAATTATATATCAATAATGAATTCATACCAATAAACAGCAACCATACATTAAATTAAAGTTTAAAAAAATGTAGAAATTCCTGCCTCGACACAGACTTACTTAGTGAGGCAGATTATATTAAAAAAAAAACAAAATCATTAACTAATTTATGCAAAAACTTAGTTAATATATATCAAGCGAATATGCAGAATAGTCTATGCATATTTTTAATTACTCTGTTTATTATATATATACTAATTTTGTAACTGTTAATTCATGGTGGAATTCCATTTTAATGATTAAATAAAAACAAATTTTTAACTTTATTCCACTTTATTTTTATTTTTTGACTGGACCGGTTTCAGCCTATAACGGCCATCTTCAGACTAGTACAAGAAGATGGCCGTTATGGGCTGAAACCGGTCCAGTCAAAAAATAAAAAAGTGGAATAAAGTTAAAAATTTGTTTCTATTTAATCATATATATACTGTTTCCAATGCATCGATCTCTAGTTCAAATATATTAATCATTGTACCTACCTACACCTTTATACATTTTTATATGTTTTATGTGTTTTATACGTTTTTAATTTTTTTGTTTTTATTATTGTAACCCATATTTAAATAGGGATTATTATTATAAAAAAATTCAAAGTGAATAATTCAAGTTTCTTTTCAGGGGCTTCATTTGACATATAATTTTAACTTATGTAAAGTATAATTTATGGGAGAGCCAATGCGTTTAACAATAATTATGCCTTACGGTGACTACTCATAAATCGAACTATTTTATTTGACACTACGAGCTAGAAAACTATTATCAAAACTAACTATTTCTCCGGGTGTTTGATTGGAAACATTCGCTGTTTTAATGTGTATCGTATTTTTTTTATGCTAGACTTGTGAGAAGAAAAGTAATAAATTGTGGACATATTTAGCACGAAACACATTATTTGTCGATGACCCTCTACTAAGATCGACTGAATATTGTTCAGAATCGGTGTTTGTTCAACTATTTAATTTCTTGTTAGTAAATAAAAATGAAATAATAATTTTGTAAAGACCAAAGATTTTTTTTTTTTTTTTTTATGACCGACCGGTTTCGCTTTGGCTAAGCTTCATACGGGCACAAAATTAAAATAAACAAAAAATACATAGTGTGAGGTTATATATATACTTGTACATACAGAGGGAGAACACAATTTTCGCTTCGCTGAGTGGGCCTGCGATCGACTTACAGAAGATGCCGATTTTGCCAAAAAAATCATCTTTTCGGATGAAGCTCATTTTGATCTTGGCGGGTATGTAAACAAGCAAAATTGTCGTATTTGGGGCACAGAAAACCCGCACGCATACATTGAAAAGCCGGTACACCCAAAACGAGTCACTGTTTGGTGCGGATTTTGGTCCAGAGGCATAATTGGGCCATTTTTCTTTGAAAATGAGCAAGGAGTGGCCGTTACAGTCAATGGCGATCGTTATCGGGCCATGTTGAACGAATTTTTGTTCACAAAAATTGAAGAGGAGGATATTGGCAACATTTGGTTTCAACAGGACGGCGCTACGTGCCACACAGCCGAAGCTACACTCGATGTTTTGCGCCCTTTTTTCAAAAAAAAAAAGTTATTTGGCGGACCCTTTATATACTAGTACATACAGAGGGAGAACACAATATAACATAAAAGAACAGTAAGAAAAAAAAGAAAAACTTTCAAATTTTAACAAAGGAACAAAGAGAAAGAGACAGATAATATGAAATGAGAGAGGCAAACCGTCAACTGAGAAGGTGATTAAAGAATAATGAGAAATTTTGTGAGTTTACGGGAAATATACATAATATTGGACTTCTAGACAAATTAGGTGATGATGATGCTTAGGCTAAGCAAAACTGGTCGGTCACCAAAAAATAAGTTAAATCTGTGGTCGTATATTATATTGTACAAAGTTATTATTTCATTTTCATTAAACAATATATGTAAAACCACCAAGTGATTTCTTTCTACGAAAATATTTAAAAAAAAACTTTTCTAATCCTTATCTACCTGTACCTGCATAATATAATGTATTTTAGCTGACATTTTTTAATTTTTTTTTTTATTAACTTTTTGTTTCTTACATTACCTACCTCATTAGGTAATTAAAACTTTTTCTGAGGTAGGTGACAGTAAGTAAGTGCAAGTAGAATAATGACATTTGTTACACAATGCTAGATTTTGATTTTTGATTTTATGGATTCTTTCGTAATCCTCTACTAACTAGCTGGGGCTTATACAAATACCCCTCATAATGTCTATCTAACTAGTACTGCGGCTCATTAGGCCTTATTACTATCACCATCTGATGGTTGTATTTAATTGACTGAATTTAAGTTTACATTAGTGAGTTCTTAGGGAAAAGTTCTTTACTGGATAAAAAGCCCTAAGCCCTAAGCAATTACAAGGTAAAAAGTGTACAAAAGTTCTGAACTTGTTACTGATGGAAAAAATTTACTTGACTGAAGTTAAATATTTCATGTTTTTTTCATCCTTTGGCTGCATCCTTTTTCATTTGGCAGCTCCCACCTGAAAAAGTTCTCCACAATGCTAGATAATACAACAAACAATGTCCGTAAAACTCTTTTGTTACATTAATTTTTCCAAATAAGATACATTGACAAAAGGTAAAATTGCATGGCACTAAATCCTATAATTAATGACAGTGGATACGATACAAATATACGTACATTATTGAATTAAAAAATCCTACAATTATTGATAGTGAATACATTACCTAAAGAAAAAAATGCAAATTATAAAGTGGTATATATTAATAGTGGAGTATTATTATAATAGTAATAATAATAATAATAATAATGGTATATTTTATTAATATAATTAATAAAAAAAACCCGATGTTTTTTTTTACCTACTTTTTGAAAAATAACCCAAAGGCAGGGCGGTTAAAAGAATTATTATAGAATTATGTTGCAATTTCGTGTTATTATGTAAGAGAAATGTATTTTTTAAGATTGGGCATTTTATAAAGCTGCTCTAGTGTGTCATAGAATGAGTGAAGAATTTCGAGTGTTATTTTAGGAGTCTTCAATTTCCTTGCGGTACTTACTCATTAGCCACTTTGCAATGTGTAATTTGAAATGGCGCTAATATTTTTTCTTAGCAAGTCAAGTTATATCCAGTTTTTTTTTTACAAGTAATACCTAATTATATCATAACATAATTATTTTTTAATGAAATACAAACATTCCCGGGCCTCAAAGGCCTCAAGGCCTATGTCATCTTTGGGGATGCCACCATAATAAGCGGAAAATGCAATGATTGAGAACTTGCAGAGAATTGAACCTACAACGCCTTTGTGGGAGCCGGGCGCTTTGGACCGCTCGACCAACAAACCGATATTTTTTTTATAACTACATGGTATATCACATTATGTTCCTTCTGTTCTGCGATCCATCGCTTAATCAATGTTTCACTTCACAATAATATTTATCAACAAAATTTAAATACATATTTATAAACAATCGCTACAATATAAAACTCAATCAACAGAGTCATTCACTAAAACACAAAGAAATCATTTTTAAAAATGTTTTATATCTTATGCATATAAGATATAATAATTAATTTAATCAACCGATACCAACACAAAAAAATCAACTTTGATAAAAATATATTCTACTTGAAATAAACGATTCAATACGTGGTTTTAACAAACAAAAAAACTACTCTCCTAAACCCTGTAAAAGCTATGTGTGCGTGTTTTGACAGTGAGATTTTTGTAAAACAAATGAATATTGATGTTTAAACGTCAATACATTTCGCCTCTCTGGTTTAAAAAAATGTTTTCAATTCTGCAGGAGTTAAAAAATTGACATTTTCTTGTGGTTTTGAAAATGAGATTAAAAAGCTATAAGGCAGGGTTTTTTCCGTTGCGGCACCGCCAATCAAATATCAATTTGGGATTGGTGCCCCAGCGATTTCGCGCGGTAAAACCCTGACGGGTGTACCTTGCCTTAAAGTCTTTCCTGAACCGAATAAAATAAATTATTCAAATGGCTAATTGAATAAAAACATACACCGAAATGAAATATCACAGGACATTTTAATATCGGTCATGCGCAATGGGAACTGCGAAGGCGGGAATGTCGAGCCACCATAACAACTCCATTCGGTAATTCAGTTAGTTGGAGAACTCATCGCCGGATGGTTCGCGTCTCTGCTTATCTGCCTATCTGCGGACTACAATGCACGCAAACGTCGATGTTTTTTTATTTAAACAAAAATTATTTTATGAAACACAATATATAAACGAACAGTCATTGCAGTATGAGTTTTCAATAGAGAACTTCTAACTTTGCATACCTCGTTTTCTCAGTATTTCATTATAAAATAAAGATTTTGTGAGAAGTGACAAATTATTATTGTGATTTTAAGTGTATTTTTAATCAATGAAAGATAATATTGATTGAATTATCGATGATTGTGACTGGTGTGTATCAGAAATGTTGTTATCAAAGTGTTTATTTTTGTAATGCAATGATTATTATTTGTTGTACATTACATTACCTGGTGTGTTTTGGCATCAATAGTGACAGCATGAGTGCACACTGACGGATTTTTAAATTATGACAGCCTTTATTGCTTTTATAAATTGGTTAAGAATACCGTAAAGATGGAGAGAAAGACATTAATTTTGTTTATGTGTTTGGTGAGGCAGATGGGAGTGACATTCGCTAACAAACCTAAAGATCCTTGTACCTTTCACATGGGCGTAAATATAACCGGCGGGCTTTTGTTGGGAGATGGGTCAATCGTGCATGATGGTTTAGTATACCCTTCGAAACTTCATTACCAACATGTCAATGGTAGCGAGGTTCACAGAAGAGGTTGTATCTGCTCGGTGAAACCCTGCTTTAGAAAATGCTGTCCATTGGGTCTTACGTTAATAAATAAGGCTTGTGTCCACAGCGATGACCCCTTGGTGGTTAATTTCAGGCCGCCCATTCATAGCATAGAAAAGAAGCTGGATGACCTGAACGCTACAGAGCACTTCGGTCTGGTGTACGGGAACCCTTGTACCGACGGCCAGAGATTCGTCATGAATCCGCATGACCCTGATACCCCCAACGACTTCACTTACTTACAGCCGGTGAGTTGATTTATTTTGGAAACAATTGGAAATTGATGTACAGTTTGACAGTAAAATGCAGAAATTTAAGTGGAACAAAATTTCATTGCTGTGGCAACACCGATTAAAGCCGTTTTTTTGAAAAAATGTGGCACACTCGGATGTAATGGCGTGTCTACACGATGCCAGTATTTAGTCGAGTAGCAATCGGCAAGTGAATCATTTAGTAAAATTGTAGGCACTGGCCGCTAATGCGTTTTGTCCACACGTGGCCAGTGCCTACAAATTCTACTAAACGATTTACTTGCCACTTGCTACTCGACTTAATACTGGCATCGTGCGTATACGCCATAAGAAACTCAAGTAAAAAATATATTGGATTAAAAAATATATTAATATAGATTAACAAACGCCAATTCTGAATAAATAAAAGGTTTATTATATACTCGTATAATATATACGGAGAATTAATAAATCGTTATTTAAAAGTGATAAAAAACCAACATTTTAAACGTTGCTAGAAATGGCTGTATTCGTGTTTGGTGACCTGAATAGCTAGAAACTTCCCAACCTTCCTCTTCCCTATATCCTTCCCTTCCTCGTTACCTTCAACCTCATAACATACCACAATTGGGGATGCCATAGTCCCACTGGCTCCAAACTGATGGGACTCTTGTGCGGAATTCACACAAAAAAATGATGTGAAAATGTATATCCGGACCGTAGTAATTTTTAAAGTAACATCCTTTTAATTTTAAACTATCTTAGTGTTACAATTTAAACAATTGCAGCGCCCTCCTTATTTATCAGACTATATAATAAAATAACAGCTTTTATTATTAACTATTAATAATGCACGTACGTAGAAACTTTTCAAAATTGGAACCGGCGAATATGAAAAAAAGATATTTTTAAATCGAAACAACCTGTAATGTATTCTAGCAGACATTATTCTATATTTGAAATTGGTGGAAAGTAACAAATATTTTTCTCAGGAAGTCAAGTTACACCCCACGTTTTTTCTATCTGTTATGTTAACTGTCAACCAATTTGACAATGCCTTCGGAAGGCGAAACAGCTGTCACGAGTAAAAATAATTACAAACCAGAACTTATTTATGTGAATATATTTTTATAATTTAATAATTATTATTATGAAAAAATTTAAACGATTTTTGTTTTATGGAGTTTTACAAAATAAACTTTAGAACAAGAAACAATAAATGATCTCTACTATGCTAGCATTTAAAAAATATATAACTCACCTATCTGAGCAATGTCAAGATTATTATCTAGATCTTATCAATAAAATAATCTTAATCTGGATTGACAAAAATGATTCGCATTCATTATTTGGTAGTGAAATCTCTCTGCAAGGGGAGATTAGACCGTGAATATTTCGTTAGTCCTGTACCAATATTGAAGACTGAATCGGTGACAAGATACATTATATATATTTTATACGTTTGATTGTTAAAATACGAAGTATTTCTAATTCGACACAATTTTAGTTTCATTTAATATATCGTCGCTGGAAAGGCAAAAGGGCTGTAGCGCCATGGTCGAAAGTTTACACCAGGACACTTTAAAGTTTTTTGTATGTTTTACATTAAAATTCATAAGTCTTCAGTGCTTGGTTGAAGCTAAAAGCCTTTAACTCCCACTGAAGGTAAAAGCTAAAAAAGTCCCAACTTGTGTCGCTTGAGCCAAGCCTTTTCCCAAATGGTAAATATTTTAGATGGCTTCATGCCACAAAACGAATCAAACGAGAGTCAGAGCATTCGATGCAGAAAAAAGAACTGATCAAAACTGCATATTTAACTCATCGTTACCAAAGTGTCGTTTAAGTCCTATATGTCGATTCACGTAAAACATTTACTTTCATTCGAAACATTTCGATTTATTCGAAACATTTCGATTTATTCGAAACACCTTGATTCGTTAGACACATTTCGGTTCTTTCGACATACATTGGTTCCCAATTAAAAATCGTCAACTCTTCTCGAAGGCAATTATTTATCGCGATGCCAAATGGCGGCAACTCATAATAATTAAATTATCGAGGCTTTTAATTGGTTTTTAAAACCCATGAATATCAAAACCCTGAGAATAATGTTTCATCTGTCTCTTTTCATGGTTTTATTTTTATCGCTTTAAATAATGAAAACAAAACTTTGAAGAAACCTCGTTGAAAATATTTGGAAAGTAGAATTATAAAAAAAAAATCCTCTTTAGTTCCTCTTTTGGCCGCCTACAGAGATAAGCATCTTAAGCTGTAGCTTTTACATTTTTCTCATTCGTAAATCACCCGTCTATATTTATCGCCAGTAAAATATTATACTTTTGACATAAAATTAGAGATGTGAAGTGATTCTCAATCGATATATTATACAATGTTTTTATCGTTATTCTCAATGAAAATATTATTATACTTAATTATCACGCTAAAAAACAAGAAGAACCATGTTTCGTTAGTTTTAGAATTGCATTAAAAAAATAATCTTTTGATGCATATTGCATCTCGAAGAATTATTAATTAGTGGTGTGATGGATAGAGCGATTTTTAATCGATATTCTATACTAAAATATTTTATCGTTTATTTCGATAATAATATAATTGTTACGCTGACAACTTCATATAATTTATTTTTTTAAATTACCAAAAATCAAAAATGCCTAAATATGCATTAACGTGCTTAAAATATACATTAAAAACAGAAAAAAATACATGTTTATTTGAGCCAAGAAATTACAATTGTTTCCGGTTTTTAATTCCCATGTGGGGGAGAGGTGTAAAAAATTACGATACGCTAGCAGATATCGGAAAAAATATGATCAAATGAATAAAATAGCTGAAATATGTATTAATGTCGATAAAAGTCTCATGTATGCATTATTGACCAAAAACGCTCAAACATGCATTGTGCATATAATACAATGTCTGGACATCAATGTGAATTTAATTTTGCCGTAAATTATAGTACTGGCGTGTGAAATTAATGTTTCTCCGTTCGTCTTTATCGATCTGCTACTTCTATTTTTAAGCTTCCGTAATAGGTACAACCGGTTGTCATTTTGTAAATAATATATTTCGCCGACCACCGAACAGACATTCTCTAAGCGTTAAAAACTGGCCTACGTACCAAATAATGTCTAATAATGTACTTACATGAATAATATGTGAAAAAAATGATTTTGGTATAGAATATACACGAAGTTTTTTAGACGAGTACAAATTTGTACCGCCAGGGAGCAAAAGGTTAACGTAAAACATGTTTTATTTTGAGCACCGAAAAGCATTTCATGGCCTTGATAAATGATAATCATAAAAAAATAACTCCATAATTGGGATCAGAAAGTTCAGAAAGTCCATTTTTTTAATTTCGCTTATTAAGTTAATAAGTGTGTCTATCTGATAGGACCTGCCAGGTAAGTATGTTCATGTATATTTTCTTATTTAAACTAGGAATTAATAGGTAATAATATAAAATAAGATCTGTACAGCGCCCTTCAGGTGATTTTTCACAAAAACGGCGCTATACAAATCAACCAAATATTATTATTATAAATAACAGATAATTCCCAAAATATTTTTTTAAAGTCCGCTTAATCTATGTTCAGACATCAAAGGGTTAAGTTCACAACAATTTGATATTATCGTTACTGTCCACTGAACAGAAAATTAAGAGAAGTGTGAATTTGAATTGTTCTTCGAGTCCCCTTTCTTGAGAGCTGATGAAGGTCAAAGAAGGATTTAAATTACACTCCATCCATCTCTGTCTCCTCGACCGGAAGACCTATTTATAATTTTAATTTCGTATTGTGCCATTTATAGTAGTTGTTGAGCACCTCACTTATACTTCACTCAAACACTACCCACACGCACGGTGACAATACTACCAACGGCAAACACGTCTACACTGTACGGTTTTGACGCAATACTCAGCTGGATTTGAATGAATTCTAGTACTTTATTTAAAAGATATTTAAAAAAAGGTTTTTTTTACATAAATGTGACAGATCTCGCCTTCTCTTCCATTGTAAAATAGGAAATTTACGAAGATAATTTCATTTTCTCGGCGTTCTTTAAACAATTTAATTTTGAAAAATTTGTAGAATTTGTTGTTTTATCTTTTGAATTTTAAATCAGACTGATGACAAACAGATAGATGTATGTACATTTTAAATTATTATGTAGTGTTTATTCCCATCAGAATAAGTCCCCTAGTGTCCTTGAGCTAAAGCAGCGGTCCTTAACCTTTTTTTTTAGATTAAATTCAGATGACTTATATTTAAATTAGAACCTTACTTACCGTTGTTTTTGCTACGAAATATTTGTCGCAATTTATTACTGACTAAACTCGTTTTAGTTCAAACATTTTTTTAAGATTGTGTAGAAGTTTAGAAATATTACAATGTTATGTATTATCGAAATGTTTTTTAGCACAGTTCAAAGCAGAGTATGATTTTAATATTGCACCTCTATCCTTCCTGAGTGTTTTGCGCCATCGATCCAATATGTAAATGCTAAGGGAAAGGCCAATTTATTTCATAGTAAAAACTAAAGTTATTCTTTCGCAAAACAAGTATGCGGCATACCAGCCACTTTTATGACTCGTTCTTTTGTGCAACAGCTCGGCTGTGGAACGATTTGCCGGGCTCTGTGTTTCCTCCCTCCTTCAACATGGGCCTCTTCAAGACCCAGGTTCACTCTTTCGTTTCCTCAAAAATACCCTCCACAGATCATCTCCAAAGATGACATAGGCCTTGAGAGAAATTGTTTCCGTTGAGTTGAGTTAATGTAAAAAATAAATAAATAATAATATCAGACAGACACTAGGAGCATTGTAGTATCATTCTAGTGCAAAACCACAATTCTAAATCTAAACGATACTTAAAAGGACTTTAAAGGACGATACTTAAAAGGACCAGACCTCAGAACAGGTTTTAATAACCTAGTGAGGTAGAGAATGTAAAAAAAGTATATGTAAGACTTGAATTTCCAGTCACTTCCACACATTCCTCCTCATCGTTTCTTTCCCTTCCCCACTTTTTTCAACCTCAATTTTTTTTCTCGAATTAGGGATTCCATAATACAACTGGCTGTGGACAGTTGAGTATCTTTTGCGGTAATGTGACAAAACATGACTACGCACAAAGCGTTGCGTCAAATGACTGTCGGTTTTAAATTAAAACATTTGAAGACAAACCACACACTTTCTCCGCCATTGCAGCCACAACATACTCGCACAATGCATTACGCAACCTAACCACGAAAAACTGTTCTTTTCAAAGCAATATGTAAGACTTGAAAAAAACTCACGTTTAATATTCTTCTTAAATGTATACTTGAGCAGTTCTCTGAAAAGATTATGGCGTTGTTTTACAAATCTATTTGTTTAGAGAATTTCTAAAAAAGACTTATATACAGATTTATACATAGAAAGGCAAAAGGGCTGAAGCGCCATTTTGGGAAATTTACACCAGAGCGCTTAAAAGTATTTCATGTTTTAAAATAAAATTCATAAGTCCACAGTACCTGGTTCGATTTTCAAAAAAAAGTTAACTCAGGTAACTCTATGCTCTCACTGAATTACCTGAAGAAACAAAAAGCTAGTAAAGTCCCAAACTTGTGTTGCTTGAGTCAAGCCTTCTCCCAAATGGTAAATATATTTTAGATGCCTGTAAGGCCACAAAAGTCTTCAGAATCAAACGAGAGTCTGAGCATTCGATGCCAAAAAAAACTGCATATTTAACTCATTTTTGACCAAAGTGTCGCTTAAGCCCCTTTACCTTTCCAGCGAAGATATGAACTCTATTATTTACACTAACGTTAGAATTTTAATGTAAGTAACAAATATTTTCGGCAGAAGGTTACGAAACTCTCTTATGTGAGACCTGGGTAGGTGAACAATAAAATTCCATTCAAATAAAGTAAGGCGTATGTACATCTATAAATAAATTAATAGATAATATTGTAATGTTTGCTGATGAACTCGACAGATGGCTAAGGCGTGCTTTTGTTTGGGGATGTAGAATAAAATATAATCACTTTACTTGAATATTTTTTATTGGAAGAATTTATAAAGTATAATAATTAAACCTTTAACTGAAGATATTTAAGTACCGCACGGCAGTGCGATCTGAATAGGAATGCATGAGATGAAATAGGTCGAGGGTAGAATAGAGAGTCGTAGTGTGGTCAACTTAAAGATCATAGTCCAACATGTGCTCTATGGGATAATGCATGTTCAAAAGAATTTTAGAAATCGATCTTTACAATTCAATTTAAGAGACAGAAGGAAATTAAAGGAAGCAATTATGAAATGCAAAAGGATATTGGTATGAATGGTTAGTGACATGGGGTAAATTGCACATGGGCGCAACTGGGTGGGCCATTACAATATTATTAAATGCAAAATTAGTAGGCACTTATAAATATTATGACTTTAAAGTCTTTTTATGACTTTAAAGAATGAAGGAACTTAGTCATGAACAGAAAAGTATCTTTTATTTAAATAAAAGATACTTTTCTGTTCATGACTAAGTTCCTTCATTCTTTATTACACCTCTACAAAACGAAGATCGATATACTGAACATAAGTGTATATTTCCAGTACCCACCTACCTACTTAGGTACTTTAGAGTTGTCAACATTATGTAGAATATTGTTATCAGTGGTCGGATATGAATCGAATTCCCGTAATGTTTGAATACCGCTCCAAACTACGACAAAAAAACTGATTATCTTAGAACGATAAGGAATCTTGCGATAAAAACATCTTTTTCGAGCAATATCCTTCATTTGCAAAACGGCTTTATTTTAGTGACATTCTACGCGTTATTTGAAATGCTAAATAGTGAAAAAACCTTTTCAAGTGCACTGTTTTCGTATAATCATTGCTGTTTGATGTAATATTATGATTATTGTAGTTCTGTGATAACTGAAAGATTGATTGTTGACGCGAATAAGATATTATTAAAGTGTTTGAAGCGTTAATTTCTTGAATAAAATGCAGTAAAGGCCACAGATCAAACCTTAACATTACATAATAATGACATTGCTTCTCGTATTAGTGCGGTAAATTATACTCTTACGGTGGGTAAAATGTCGTGGTTTTTGCTGTTATTTGTGCTGGCGTCAGTGTCGTCAGAAGACCCTTGTAATTTCTACATGAGTGTAAATATTGACGAAGGCACAAGGTTACACAATGGCTCAATCATCACCAACGATCTGATGTATCCTCCCGATCTTTATTTCGAGCATAAAGGGGAAGATGACGTGGTCCAGACGAGAGGCTGTATTTGCAAGCTGAAGCCTTGCTACAGGAAGTGCTGTCCTCTGGGTGAAGTTCTCGTCAATGTGACTGAGTGTGTTCCGAATGGGGATGAAGCTGTTCTGAATTTTACCCCCATGATTTACTCCCTGAAAGAGGAATTGCCAGACCTGAAGGCGCTTGAACACTTCGGGCTGCTGACGGGAAATCCGTGTTCGGATAAACAAGGGAATTTGGGAGGCGGGATACGATTCGCCCTAAACCCTTTCAATCCACAAACGCCAGATGATGTGTTTTACTTGCAGAAAGTGAGTAATATTTAAAAAATATATATTTATTTATTTTAATAACATTGATAACAATTAAATGAAAATAAAATAACGACTTTGTTTAAGACCACAAATTCTATTTTAAATTCTATGAAACACGATTTCAAAATCCTTCATCAGCGATACACCCGACGGCCTTCATGCTCGAGTGGTAAGACGCTCGACTACGAATCTTAAGGTCACGGGTTCAAACCCGGCGTGCGCCAATAACTCTTATTCAATTAATATGTTTCATAACACATTTGATTCATATAAAATAATAAAAAGTATATTTGGTGACCAGATCTGAATAGCCAGGTACTTCCCAACCTTCCCCTTCCTCATCTTCTTCCTCTCCCCACTACCTTCAGCCTCACAACATACCCCTATTTAGGATGCTATAGTCTCACTGGCTCTAGATGGTTGGGAGCAGTTGAGACTCTTGTGCGGTATTCACGTAAAAAAAAGTATAAGACCACAGATTGAACTTTTTTTATGACCGACCGGTTTTGCTTAGCCTAATTCCAGATCTACGAAATCTGGATTTACATGACCGACCGGTTTCGCTTAGTCTAAGCATATCAGGGTACTAAATCAAACTAAATAAAAACTACATAGTGTGTGATTATATAAATATATACTCATACATACAGAGAGAGAACGCGATATAAAATAAAAATAAAAGAGAACAGTAAGAAAACAAAAAAATAACATTAAAATTAAAACAATGTTGCTCATAAAAATTAAAATTAAATCTGTTGTCTTATAAAAAGTTATTATTTCATTTTTATTAAATATGTGAAAGCACAAAGTGATTAATTTCTACTAAAATATAATAAAATATTGTTTAATTCGGAATCTTCCTGAAAATAAGCAAAGGAATCTTCACCGTAGTACAAAATCAAAAGCTATGAAATGTTGGTTACAACCAAACTGTTTAGAACCAAATTGTTTAAACTCGTACATACAAAACGAAACTTATTATTTTTTTAATTTTTTTAAAACGTCCCTAATTTGCTTTGTTTCGGTTTTCTCGTTACTTCTATCATTATAACTCAATGTACTCACTATCTACTGAAAACCATATACTCATTGTCATAAAAAAAATATTTTTCTTTTGTTTTTTTGTTATATTTACACTGTTTGCATTTTTAGAATTGTTTACTTATTATACTTAAATATTAATGTTTTAAGTCCCAACATATTAATTGTCCTCAATCTAATTTCCTTTTCTTTGATTTGACAAATATGTTAATATGAATTCATACGTTTCATCTGAATTTTTATACCCTTAGTTTCTGGTAAATTGTTTTTTTTAAATCTGTTGATGCACACATGCACTGTTATACCCATATCTAAACCTTTTTCTCATGATTTATAACAAAGATCATGATTTTAAATAGTTTTAATTTGTATACATATTATATATTATTTTCTCCATGTTAGTTAGTCTAATTAGCATAATTAATTTAGTATGAAGCGCACTTGAGGTGGAATATCACAAAACCGCGCTATGTAAGTTCACTGTTATTATTATTATTAAAAGGAACACCCATTTTCTTGTGATTTGATTTGACTTCTGTAGGCATTCAAACATTGATATGATTTGATCAAAATAATTGAATCTTTCCCGTTTATCACTATCAAGTCCTTGACACAATTTTAGAATCCTCGATTAGGTTACTTATTGGTATTCACGGTTCACAGTGACAGATATTCAACACTTAATAATATGACGAGTCGTGGTTCCTTTGTGTTCTCATAAACTCAATTACCCTCTGATAAGACGAACAAGAGATAGCAGAAAAATTGCTTCAGTAGGGACATTAAGAAAGTGAGAACGGTCATTACAATACTGCATGGTGGTCACTTTGAGGAATGCTATTGAAAAATCTTATCAATAAAAAAATAAATTTGAAGAAAGACGAACTTAATTATTTTTTATCAGTATGGAATGCGAGTGTAGTAAAGTTTGTGTTTAAAACACTTTAAAGATACTCGTGAATATATTTTTGTGCTATTTTAAAACGAAGAAGTACCTACCTTATTAAATTAAGATGTGCCTCGTGTTTAGACGTTATGAATTATGATGTGTGTACCTATACGTTTGTATAGGTACACACATCATAATTAACAACGTTTGTTTTTCATCGGTAAATTTTCATCGCATAAATTAATTACCAACAAACTTTTGATTGATTTATTAGTATGTTTTAAAACCCGTTAACTTATTATCAATAAATTACTTCGATACTAGAGAATACCCATATGAATAACGGTTGCATAATTTTGACCGGTTAGTAGCTGAGTGGATAAACGCGTCAGATTCTCACCCGGGGACCCGGGCGTCGTGGGTTCAATTGCTTACGTTCGGACTTAGCCAGCAGAGGAATTGAACGCACGACTCCCGGGTGGGAATCCGACGCGTTGGTCCACTCAGCTACCGACCGGTTAAACATGCCTTAACAATAAAAAGAAGTCCGATATATTCCCCTATTTCTATTCTCCCCACCCCCCCCTCATTTTGCTTATCTTCTCCCCGTGTGGTATTTGTCGATTTCATCTGTTTTTTTAAAGATTATTCATCATAATTATTCAACATAACTATTCTGGTCAAAAAATAAAATTAGACTAAATATACAAGAATTTATTTATTTTTAGTGTGTTCGCCATTTGGTAAATGTGTTTTGAAAGAGCTACGATAGTGTCCAAAAATTCAAAGGCATGTATGGTTGATAAATTCGTAAAATAATAAGCAACTAACACATTTTCTACTCTGAATTATTTTCACTTAATCCAGCTTTAATAGATGCTGACTAATCATAGGAATTCCATTAATTATCCTTAATTACACGTTCGTCTGCCCAAGGAGAATCGTTTGGCTCAGCGTTTCATAATAGAAACGATGGAAAAACATCCCCGAGGAACGCGAGTTGTATGATGATTAAGAATCAGTCTTTATTACGAGTAAAATAATACTAGTGGTTACTACCCGACTTCTCTCGAATTTCTTTGACTTAATAGTCTTCGAAATCTTTTTTTCTGATTGAACAGTTAAAACATAGAATTAACCTTTGGGCGTCTTGTCTTATTTATCGACTGTAAAACGGATATTTCAAGGCGAAAATATCTCCTCATAGATGATGGTCCGATGCTCTGTGGGGAACTCGCTTGCACAGCGCGGGTGTAAACTGTGCGCCTAAAGCTTAAGTTAGACTTACGGAATTCAATACTTCGTTTGTGTGAAAGCACTATGAAACAATACATGATGTTAACTTTAAGTCTATTGAAATAAATTATAATTTAAATAAAAAATGATTAGTTTTAAGCCACTTTATTTATATAGTTGTTAACAACTCTATATTTTAATGTTAGTTTATATATATATACTTTCCTTAAGAAGGTTAAGTTTAACCGAAACCGGTCGATTGTTATATCTATATAAATAAAGTGGCTTAAAACTAAAACATTTTTTATTTAAATTATACTGTCAAGCCACAAAGTGATTGCTTCCTTCGATAAAATAAATTACTTGGCTCTCCTTCGAACTTATTTTATTCGTTATTATTTATTTTGTTAATTTATTTTTTCATTTTATCCTTACTCACTGGGTACGAAAACAAAGGTATTGTAATGTTCGCTGACGAACTCGACAGATGCTCCTTGGGTAAGGCGCGCTTTTGTTCCGGGATGTAGAATAAAATATAATCACTTTACTTGCATATTTTTTATTGGAAGAATTTATAGAGTACAATATTTAAACCTTTAACTGTACATATTTATGTTCCGCACCGCAGTGCGTTCTGGATAGTAATGCTGAGAAGAAATCGGTTGAGGGGTAGAACAGAGTCGTAAAAATGGTCATAGCAACATGTGGAACAAGGGATAATGTTTTATGTTCAAAGGAATTTAGAAATCGGCCCTTACAATACAATTTAAGAGACGGAAAGACATTGAAAGAAGCAATTAAGAAATAAAAAAGGACGTTTGTATGAATGGTTTTTGACATGAGTTAACTGCACAAGTGGTGCGAATGGGTAGGTCTCTTTACACCTCCGCATTTCAAATGAAAATATATGATGAAATTTATTTTATACTTAAGCTTCATATTTTTATATTAAATTCAGCTTATATTTTTAAAATTACTCAAAAATAGAATATTAAAATTAACATATGCAATATAGGCGTGACATGCCTAGTTCAAGAAATTACTTTTTATTATTTGAAAAAACTTATTTCTAATTTTTGCTTTAATGTTTATGCTTATTAATTTTTATTACATTTCTTATACATCTTGTAAATAGGGTACATACATATCAATTTTAAAATAGTCAAATAGGTGAAAACAAAGTCATTAATACTAACAATTTTATTTATAAATATTTCACTTCCCAAATTATCAGTGATTTTAGTTATTTAATTTATGACATGCTAATAAAATTTGGTGATTATCAATATTATTTGGATACATAATATGTAAATTTCTAGAGATGAGCTTATGAGTTTCTTACGATTACAACAATTATCATTAATTTATATAAAAACATGGTACAATTGATTCAAATGAACTGTCGAAATCTTTATCATCTGTTATTAAAATAGTATTTTGTGTGTATACCTTTTACATTCGATTAATACTTAAATTCTTGTACATTCTAATTTAAATACAATTAATATATCATTGTCCTTGCAAGTGATTGTAGCAATTGTTGGTTTAAAAAACATTTGAATCCATTTATTATTTTCTAATTTATGCAATAATTCATTACATATTTAAAAATTCTAGTTTACATAGAGTAATATAGGTTTTGACATTTACATAATATTTCATTATTAACTAAGTGTTTATAATTTTCAGGTTCATTCATAATTACATAATTAAACTTATTTTCTAAAATGGCAAGGTACGCCATTGATGGTAAAATAAAGGTATATGTATTATCTTTTCGTGAAATAGTTGAAGACATTAATTTATAAATGTTATATCTAACAAGGTTAAGTAAAGAGTTTTGAATTACAAACATTTTATTTTATTTAATTTAAAAAACTTATATAATATAATAGTTAAAATCATTTTATTTTCTAAAATGGCATATAGGTGATAGTTTTGCTTAATTTATATTTTCTCTTCATTCAGTTTGAATTTTCTTCATAATAATATTTGATTTTGATTAACATAATTCAGTGTTATTAATCTTTTTAATTATACGTTATTCTTTTTAATTTATTTGAAACATTTTAATTTTAATTTAAGCATTTTCATTTTACTTAAATTAATTTATTTTTCCCTTTAAAATCTAAATAAGATTAATATTAATGTTGTCGTTTTAATCTATTGGCATGAACTGTTACAAATTTATTTTTAATTTTTATTGTATAGTTTACAGGTGAATTTATCTCAATTATTTTATAAGGTCCGTTATATCGACTACTTAGTTTTTTTTGATTTTCCTGTTTTAACATTTTCATTTTCTAAATATACAAGGTCTCCTATTTCGAATTTATCTGTTTTTTTGTTTCTATCGTAATACTTCTTATTGATTTCTTTAGACTTGATGCAATTATCTCTGTACGCGCAGGGATTGTAAACATATGTATCATCGTTCGTTTTTACGATTTTATTTTTTGTTGTGATTTATTGGTAATATTATCATTAATTATATTTTTCTTTTCACAGTTAAAAGTTTCTTGTGGAAAATATTCTTGAGCTTTCGTTAACTCGATATCGCTTTTTACATTTCACGCGATTTGATTTTTTAATTTTAATTTTAGTATTCTTCTTACATTTTTTTATTTTTCTTAACGCGATTGCTTTCGTCTGAATTTTTAATATTTATTTTAGAATTCTTTGTATGAAAGTGGTTTCTTTGACCATTTTCTTTATTTAATTCACATGTAACGTTTTTTGACTTATCCGGATTTTTGAGAGAGTACGTGCATAGACGACTTATTGTTCGACCCATGGGTTCGGAATTATCCTGACGAAGTAAAGGAATACGTTCATCTTGAATATAAAGACATTGACTAAAATAGTCTATTCTACATTTATATCTTTCCAAGAAATCGTTTCCTACTATTCCATCAAATGGAATAGAAAACTCATTATTTACAATGTAAAATTTATGATTAATGTTTTTTATTATTAATGCATATATTTAAATTTATTGATCCAATTGTTTTATTTGGATTTTTATTTGAGGAATCTATACCTCTTAACGACAGAATGTCGTCATTTTTAAATTTAATATTTTGTTTTAAGACTTTTTAATTTTATAAGTGAAATATCTGCTCCAGTATCAATTAAGAATTTGTTTAAAGTATTTGATGCAATTTTTAATATTTTTAAATTTACGAAAGTAGAACAGAATGAATGTTTTAAAGTACCTAAAAAGCCCGAATTAACTCGTCGGAATCCTTTAGAATGGCCAGTTCCAAAGGTCCTTACTCGTTTAAAGGAACCTTGGGGATTTTCAAGTTGTTTTTATAGGCTAATATCCTACAATTTTCTATATTGTGATTACTCCTTTTACAATATTTGCAAAACATAACGGATGGTTGATTTTTAATGATTCTGACATTGTTAAAATTATTATTAAAAGATCTATTCTTGAATCTACATTGAGACGTATCATGATTATTTTTCTTACATATTTTACAGAAGGTATTATTACTGAATGGAATTTTTTGATATTTTCTAATTTCATATTTTGATTTTAATTCTTGTTCTTCGGCCAAAGCTAATGAAATTGCTGATTCTAATGTTTCTGGCTTTTGTGATTTCACCAACAGATTTAAATCGTCATTTAATCCTGTTATGAAAACATTTTTAGCCTGGTTTTTTAAAAGATTAATGCAAGCTTCTCGAGCTTCGCATGACAAATTAACGTTTTCATTATTTACGCTATTAATTAATTTTATATAACAATTTTCTACTCTACTAGAATAGTTAAATATGTTTTCATTGAATAATTGTTTGCAAGAGTTCAATTCTAAATGCCACTGATTAGTTGTTCTTCTATCTGAATATATGTCTAGCAAATGTGATTTTAATGTTTCAAAGTTATTAAAATTTCGATTACGAATGAGAGATCTGGCATTTCCAGTAATTTTACTCTCAATTAATCTATATAAAATATCTTTATGATTTTTATCGACTAATTTTAAGTTGATTTTTTCACTATTATCAATAAATTCAAAAAGTTTGGATTTATCGCCATCAAATTTAATAAGAATTTTTTCAGCTAAATTTAAATCTATAGTGTTTTCTTTCTTTAAAGACATGATTGATTCTTTGGAATTTAATGAATTATTACAAGAAAAAAGTGAAGTTATTAATATTGTACAAAAAAAATGTTAAATGGTTTAAAAAATTTACTATATAAATCTCCGACTTACATAAAAAATAGTTGAATCTGCATTTACTCCTTTTCTGTTTCTTCTTTTCTTGATGTTGTTGATTTTCTTCTTCTTCTGGATTCGGAACGACGATTGTGATCTGCACCTGATGAGCTGCTGAACTGCCTCCAAGTAGATCTGGTCTCACGGGAAGGCTGGTTGTTGAAACTCGGCTTCAGAGTAGACTACTCCTCGGGAAAGGCTGCTGTTTGCTTCCAGATGTGTTGACTTCCAGTAGTGAAGATGATTGATTGCAGGATTCGTACAAGCGTCACGATATTTGCGTAAAAATGCTTCAAGTTTTTAAAGCCCGCTAGATCCGTGATTTTAATGAAGTAAATTACGTAAAAATGGTCATAGCAACATGTGGAATAAGGGATAATGTTTTATGTTCAAAGGAATTTAGAAATCGGCCCTTACAATACAATTTAAGAGACGGAAAGACATTGAAAGAAGCAATTAAGAAATAAAAAAGGACGTTTGTATGAATGGTTTTTGACATGAGTTAACTGCACAAGTGGTGCGAATGGGTAGGTCTCTTTACAGTATTTAGGTGGGAAATATTTGTGTATTTAATGTTGATCTTTAAGTTTATTAATTCAAAGATTACTTCATATAATTGTTCTTTGCTACTAAATCTTTATACTTTCTCTTTGATATTGTATTATAAAAAGAACATACTCACAGTTTTTTGTGTTTAAAGTTAAAATCGGTTGAATTTCGTGATATTTTTTCGAACGTTTTATCCACTAGCAGGCCGAAATCAAAGTTAATTCAATATTTTACGTGTGAGTTTATTTTGTTTCTTATTTTATGAATTTGAAATTATTAACATAAAGTTAAATTAATTGGCTAATCGAGGCGTAAAAAATGTATATTCTAGTGCTGTTTCAGCTCTAGAATATTGATTAAACAATTACTTTTTCATCAAAAATGTATAAAATTGCCCTGTAAATTAATTAACCTGTTTTTTTTTTATAGAAATAATATCCGGGTTTTATTACTATATTACTATTTCGATATTACAACTATATTATGTGGCGCACTTTTGAAAGACACCAATTATATTAATTCGTTTTTTGACAGATATGAACTCCGTCATCATTAAGTAGCACTTTATGTGGTACCGAGGTTATATTTCACAAAATTGGTGCCATATATTTCGCCAAGTATTATATAAATTTATAATCAAAATATTATACGTCTGTTCTTATAATATATGATTTCTTATTCGTGTCTCGAATACACTTTTACGATAACGGTGTAGTTAATTATTCTTAAAAAGTACCTGAATAATAAATAATAAAAAAATACAACACGTTTTATGTGTATTTTATGAAAAAAGTTTCTGAAAACACTTATAAAACGATGCTTTTTTATTTTGCATAATTAAATGTTGTCTTATAACCTGTTTATTACTCTATGGTCTAAAAAAATCTACCTGTCACTTTTTCCGGGATATATATATATTGTTGTTCAATGATCCATTTCCATCTAAATTTTTTTGCAGTGTCGTTGCTTGATGAATGTAAGTAAGTCCAAATTCATGGTGTTTGAAAGAGAGAGTACGAGAACAGCGTGCAATATAGTTGTGAATGATGAATACTTGGAGCAAGTGGATGAGTTTGTGTATTTAGGAAGTATGTTTACGAGAGACGGAAAGGCTGATAAGGATATTGAAATAAGAGTGAATACAGGAAACTCCATTAATGGAGAAATGACCGCTATTGGCGCAAATAAGAAACCGTCCAAAGAAGCGAAGCTAGCAGTCCACAATGGTGTGCTTATACCAACTCTGATATATGGCAGTGAGACATAGAACTGGCTGGGGAAGGATGAAAGTAGACTGAATGCTGTGGAAATGAGATCCCTGAGACGTACGTGCGGTAAAACCACGTATGACCGTATTCAAATGTGGATATCCAGAAATAATGCAAGGTTGATGCGAGCGTAATGAACAAAGAGACGCTTAGATGGCTTAGGCATGTAGAACGAATGAATAAAGAAAGGAGTGTGAAAAGAATATACGATGCGGAAGTAAATGAAAGAAGAAGTCGAGGACGCCCGAGAAAGACATGGCACGATCAAGTAAATCAAATACTTGAATCGGGTCATGTGAAGAGTAATAACAGAAGAGTGTGTATGAGACGATGTATGAATGTGAATATAGCAAGGATTGTGTGCCAAGACAGAGTAATATGGCGGTCTGTCCTCACTGCCTACCCCTGCGGAGAAACGGCGTGATGATTAGTTAGTTAGTTGCTTGAAATGGCTAAACCCCTTGTTAATTGATCGAATCTCAATAGCCAAATAATTCACAATCTTCCTCTCTCTCATCTCCATTCCCTGCCTAGACACCATCTTGCCTACTTTTTCAACTGAGTCCGGGCTGTTAATTACACAAAAAATCCATAATGGCTGTAAAAATGTGTGTCCCGAAAAATAAATGATTTTTTTCTATAAATTACTGATGTTCGTGAAAATTTTTCTAAATTATTCAACCTCAAGAAATCGGTCTCAATCTTGAAGTAACAATATATGGAGGGATAGCTAATTTGTTTTACCCAACCCATCCGAAATTGTAATAAATCACTTTTTCCGAGTTTTTACATCGTACACCATAAGAGAGAAAGAGACAACAAATTTCTTGGACCGCTTCTTTATACCGTCGCAATGATCTTAAGCTGGCTATCTTCGCTGGTTAACGGTAGGACTCCGCCCACATTTTTTTATTATGCCACTAAACTTGACACAACTAAACGGTTTTTTAGGTTAGATGCTATATTTTGTTGATAAAAATACTGTGAAAAAGTGGCTATACGAATACACAAAAACATTATGTCGAAATGTGATATGAATGGATGTATAAATACCGTAGCCTTAGTCTTAGCCACGCCCAGATGCGCCGAGTCATGTTAAAATCATCAAAAACATGTCCAAAACTGACTTCACTGCCTTGGCTTGGGCTACCTCTAGTATACTCTAAGGTCTCAATACACGTCTTAAATCTCATTATTATATTTACAATCAAATAAACGAATATTTAAAAACCAGGTAGAATTCAAATATTGTAAGGTTATTCGTAACCCGGGAATGTTTGTCATTTTTTTTTAATTTTAAAAATATAGAAGAAGTTGTTTCTAACTAACGAAGGATTTACACATCTTGTCTGTGTGCTTTCAAAACGTAAGCCCAATTACATGGCATTTTAAAATAAAAGCGATTATTGTGATTTTATATTACATTTCGAAATTTTCGTGTTTATTGATTTCCCTCTCGTCTAACACTGTGAAATGTTATTCGCTGGAAATCCACACTGAGGCAAGGACTGCGGTCAAACAAAACCTTTACACCCTTTCGAGTTCCACAATTCTAGCCACTCTCGGTGTAAGAGGGTCTGTACTGGACCACTTGTTACTTGATTTATTATTCTCCCATTCAGCAACGTGCTTTCTATGGCCGAAGTCATCTATTCTCGACTCTACGCCGCGTAACCATAATATTAGTTCTGGAAATAGATAGGCAAGTCGTTGTTCATTCTGTTCAAATTCTTGGTTTTATTACCTCTGTGACTGTAAGATCCTTGGCTCTTGGTTGTTAATTTGATACCAGGCGAATAAAATTAATATATAACTTTTTTTATGTTTGTTTTCATGTGTAGAATTCACAAATAATTTAATGTGATTAATTGGCTCAGCGTTCCTTAAGATGAATATTTCTGGCTTTCTAATAACCCAACAGTAACCTTTAAGTGCAACAATAATATCAGAACTGATTAATTTAAATATTCACTTCTACTTATATTGCATGCAGTGGGTAATTCCTAATAAGAAATAGTAGATCTATTCAACTGCACCGAATGTAGTTACAAGAAGGCTATAATAGCATACCTCTTCTAAAAATACTAATGTTGATTTATTACATTGTAACACCTCTAGTAACTTAGTTATGTTTTTGAATGCTATTAATTTGCTCCATGTTACTTACTCGTATGAATCACTGTCATTTTTGTATTATCTATTTCACAAATATGTAAAACACCATATGGGCGTATACAATAAAATATATTTTATTTCACTCCATACCCATCATCAAAAACTGTTGCTCGTTCAATTGTAACCTATGTGGATTTTCGTTTTTATGTCAAATTATAAGTAACGTTATATTAGGTTTAATATTAATGATAAAAATTGACTTATTTTTATAGCGCCGTTTTCGTAAATAAAAATTGCCTTAAGGGCTCTTTGTAAGAAAACTGTTTTTAACTTATCTTCCCTTTTCTAGAATGGCTCCCTCTACATGCCCTCGGATAATCCGACCTTCACCAGCCAGATGGGCTACTGCCTGGAGGCCTTCGTGGAGCCCCCCGACGCGGAAATTCCGGACTGGACCACCCAGTACCTGCCGTTGGTCTGCTTCACCTCTGAAGACTCGGATATCATCGCCGCTCTTTTCCCAATCGGTGAGCTTAGAGAAGTTTAATATTAAGTGTTTGCCAGTTACATCCCTAGTGTTCCTTAACTCAGAGGCTTGCACTCCATATATGGACATAAGCACTTCCTACCCTGCCGTAATAGCATAAAAATATGAAATTATCGCAAAAAATAAATCTACACTTTTAAAACTCGTGATTAGCTAAACCGCAACGTTACGAGCGCCCCACCGACCATCCTACTATAATGTGTCAAAAGCAGTAACTACGTTTGTTCAAACGCCGCCAACCTTAGAACAGATTATTCTATGTTCACTAGACTACACAAAATATGTGTGCTGTATGCGCGTTCGAGTGGCTCGTTTGTTAGTATCTTTATTAGTATCTAAGCAGTGCTTTTACAGAAAAAAATGCATTATAAATCAGTGACATCTGTTAGTATCTATCTCTATTATCAATCAATCGCTGATTTTCCTACTGCCTACCCTGATCGAAAACCCTGTGCACGCCACTGCCTGAACTAGATTTTTTGGAAAAGGTCGACTCTATTATATGCACACAAGTGCAGACTTCCAGAAGTCCAAAAGGCACTATTAGACTATTAATACAATCAGATATTTGGCTAGTTTTGTGAAATATCACCTCAAGGCTGCTGTACAAAGACATGAATTGATGTGAATCTTGCTTTGACTGCCCCAAGATTAATGATTATTTATAGAAAAAAATATATTAATTACATTGCTAACATTTATTTATTCTATGACTGAAATAGTTTGCTCGAAAATATTGTGATGAATATTTTTTTATTTTATTCATACAAACAATGTTTATCATGAGTTTGATAATAATTGCATTCAAAAGTCAAGAATTTTAACAAAAAATGTTGTTCAAAACATATAATGCAACATTGACTATAAATAATTTCCTGTACGTACATACGCACGAATGTAAACTTTTCGAATTCGAAACTGACGGATGTGTTATTTTCATTTTTTAATTAAAAAAAAAACTTTTCTGATTTCTACCTACCTATAATGTATTACATTAATGCCGACATTATTTTAGAGTGTAGATTTTTTGAAACTCGTTAAATGGTCCAATTTGGGGTGTTAAGTGGGAATGTGGGATTTTGTATCAATACTTAGTACTGTACTCTAGTTGGCCTTGTTTTGTATTAGATGACGTCACATAATTGTAAATCTCTTGGGCCAAAGCGTACCGTGCGGTTTTCTATGACATCAGAGTCGAGCCGGAGTGTTTAGATTAGTTTTTTTTTCAAGATCGAGATTTTCAAAAATTGTAGAAACAACCACGTACCAACAATACAAAATATGTATTCCATATTGACAATGTTTGTTCTGTACGAAAATAGTTTTTCACTGGATTTCCTAATTTGGTGACCAAAAATACCAAGGTAATATTTATACTTATCTTATCAAGCACTGTCATAAAAAATAACAAACACACATTCCAGTACCGTACTCAGGTAGATAATGGAGTTACTCTGACAGCCACGGGCAAATCGCGCGCAGAAAATCTATTACGCAGGCTGGCTTTTCTCGACGGAATATCTAAACAATTATTTGAAGTTAGATTCGGGACTGTTTTGTTATTAATTGGCCTTTTGTTTCCTTCATTTTTTTTTTTAATTTACAAGGACAGTGTGTACCTACCTGCTTGTAAATTGACGCGCTATTTATTATTTCAATATCTGGGCGATATTTATTTATTTTATTGTATACGCCCGATTAGGCTTTTACATATAAAGGTTTGCACTAAACAGTGAAAAAATGGAAATCATCTGCTCATACAAAATAAAGAATAGTTGTAAAATAGGAAAGAATAATGTTTGATTTCATTGAATTAATATTGATGAAAGATATATGATATTATAGCCTTCCTGTATCTACATGCCAGAGTGATAGATACTCTATGTATCGCCTTGGTGAAAGACCACCATTCAGAATCAAAATGTTGCTTGAAATGGCTTTAGCCGTGTTTGGTGACCAGATCTCAATAGCCATGTACTTTCCAACCTTACTCTTACCCATCTACTTTCTTTCCTCACTACTTTCAGCCGCACAACACACCCCAATTGGGGATTCCACAGTCTTAATGACTCTAGACGATTGGGGATAGTTGGGACTATTGTGCGGTATTCACTATAAAAAAATAATTTAAAGAAACATTCCGTGCAGCCAAATACATTAGCCACCTTTCCGTATGTATTACCAACTGCATGCAATCTAGGTACAGGTAAGTATCTGAAAGACTCAGTCCTGATATTATTGTTACAACTAAATAGAATTTTGGATCGAGTAGTTTTTTTTGGTAGGAAATAAGGTCCAGTAAATCAGGGCTGTCTATAATACCATTGACAATTTTAAAAATAAAAGTCAAGATCAAAAATCTGATCTGAAAGTTTTAATAAATTTTATTCTTTCAGCAATTAGTTATAGTTTATGTTTTCAATGGGTAAATTAAATATAAAGTTAGTATATCTAAGAAATTTGTTTTGAATTTTTTCGATGGAGTCGGAGTAGATTTTATACTTAGGGGACCAGGTAGAAGAATTATATTCCACTTGACTTATTTTAATTTTATATGAATACCACAAAAGAGTCTCAACTGCTCCCAACCCTCTAGAGCCAGTGAGACTATGGCATACCCAAATAAGCTGAAGGTGGTGGGGAGGGGAAGGAGATTGGGAAGAGGAATGTTGGAAAGTATCTGGCTATTCAGATCTGGTCACCAAACACGGCTAAAGCCATTTCAAGCAACGTTTTAATTCTGAAAGGTGGTCTTTCACCAGGGTGATACTTAGAGTATCTACCACTCTGGAACGTGCCGCAAATATACTTTTTTATATTTTTTATATGAATTAAATGTGTTATAACACATATTAATTAAATAAACGTTATTAGCGCACGCCGGGTTTGAATCCGCGATCTTTGGATTCGTAGTCGAGCCTCTTACCACTCAACCATAGAGGCCGTCGACTACGAACTAAAGATGAGTACAATATTTTTGGATTAATACCGTGAAATGCTCTACATTTGCTCTGTTTACATGTCTTTCCCTTTCAAAATTGCTTTATTTACGTATTTTCGTTTCAGCTTATCGAAAGCTATTAGAGACAATCTGCTTCAGTTTTCTGAACACCTGGTAATTCCATCTAGTCTCTTGAGTATTACGCTCTGGAAACTTGAAAGTTAAGAAAACTGTTTCAGACAGAACTCAAAACTCAAAACAAACTAACAGTGGATTAACTATCCGCTTGGGACTATATTTCAATTGAATATTCCTTGCTAGATACCTGCATAAACGACGTAGGTACCTCTTAGAAGGTACCTGATAAATGTTTTATTGAATGTTAAATTTATAAAAACAGATTGCACTATAATTATGTTATAGTAACTAACGTTGTCTAACTAGTACCAAAAACTGTTAAAAAATAACATCAAGTCGTTGTGTCACTTTAAAAAAGTAGCGTCGATTAATAGAAAAAAATAAAAAAAAACATTAAAAGAACAGATCTTAACCTGATGGATTAAGAGCAAGACAATTGGATGGATATGGACAACCTCTCAACCAAGCTTTTGCATAACCACTTTTGTAATGCCAACAGTCCAGTGGCATTCCCCACGTAAAATTGGTATAACCTTAACCTATAACTCTTTGGTCTTTCGGAAAAAGTTCTAAAGGTATTAAATAAAAACAAACCAGACAGTAAAGTTCCATTGGCATTACATATTTTAGCAAAAAAATACATTTTTATATCACACAAAATAGCCCGGAAAGCAAAAACGCTTCGAACTCAACAAATTATTAAAATCTGACATTGACAAATTAAATATGACACCAGATACCAGACTAAAAGTCGTTCAAATAATAAACTCTCAAACACAACACGTGCAGCAAAAAAGCAATGCTCCCGATGTGTCACGATTTAATGGATGAAAAATGAATGCAGCACATTAAACAAATTCACGCAGGAGTCAGGTGTAATGTTTCAAATAGCTCATTTACAAAAATGTGCTTTTTAAACACGGCGATAACAATAATGTTTCTTTTCTTTGGTGTTAATTTTTTTATCAATCTCCATATGATAATAGTTAGATTGCTGAATCATAATTAAGTTGAGCATTTATGTTATTTTCTTTATCGACGCATCATACTATCACACTGATACTGGCGTACACGAAGAATTCGTATCCATATGTCGAATACTTCTGGGTGGTTGGTTTTTTGTTGATGTTATTTTTTCAAAAATTGATAATGTATGTCAAATGGACCTTTACTCAAATTGTACTAATCGTAGTTTATAGCCACCGTATCGAAGTGATAGAAGTTAAGATTTCTCCTCCGAGAAATGTATATACGGCGAAGTGGATCAATGTAGATATAATACTAATCGGAAAATCTTTTTGAATAAAAAGCCACAAAAACTCTCTTATAATGAGTTTGGAATGATAAGTATTTTGGTCAACGATACTACTTTCACATTTCTAGATCATTTTCATCATGGTGGTTGGTTCAGCTTTGAAATATCAATTTTTATTTATGAATAATATATATAAGACAAGACGCCATGTCGATTGTTAATGATTATTAAAAAAAGAAAAAAGATACATTAAAAAGGGTGTTAACACTAAGGCAAAGCTGTTAGTAAAGTACTGCACCTCGGAAGTCAAAGGTCGGATGTATTTTTTTTTTGCAAAAACGATTTACTCATTTGTTTTTTTGGCTTCTAACACTCTACACAGAGGAATGAAAATGAATATTCTACCATAATATTGAATAAAGTTAGGCCATATTAAAAGCTTGGATGTCTCAACTTATATAATTTAAATATGTGTAATACAGAATTTCTTCTTAAAATATTAATTGTGTACTGCGGACAACTGACATTGTTTTTTTAACGTTAAAACACACAATTCTAACCATGGGGTCAAAACAAGTTGATTATAATATAATTTCCTCTCTCATTTAAACAATTTAAAAATATAACATTTTACATTAGATTTTTGAGGTACAGGTATTTTATTTATAGCAAACATGTAATAGGTATATACGTTTAAACTGTAATAATTTTTTCATCTCATAAGTGTTGTTTTGTTTCAGGGATGATTATCTCCATTCCTTTCCTGCTGGCCACATTCCTGGTGTACGCGATCATCCCTGAGCTGCGGAACCTTCACGGAAAGGCTCTCATGTGCTACGTCGCCGGCCTGATGATGGCCTATGGCTTCCTCGCCTTCATTCAGATAAACGATCGGGCTGGATCAGTTAATACGCTTTCACATACTTCCTGTCTTATCATAGGTAAGACTGTTTTTTGTTATTTACTACGGAACACCGCAAGGTTCTTCTTTGGGTACTATTTAAATATATATATAAACAACTGGTATCTGGACTTTTGTGGAGTACAACGGATGAATACTATATATGCATTACGGTTTATACGTTGATTGTACTGATTTTACCAAAATAACTTAGTTCTTAATGATAACAGGTTATTTAAATTCTGAATATTTATATATGTTACTTAATTCAGTGCGGAATACCGCAAGGTTCTCCTTCAAACCGAATATTTATTTTACTTTTAAATAATAGAAAACAACAGCTGACAAATAATCGATTTACCATGTTTTATTCATTGATTAACAATAATATTATTTCTATAATGAGAACGGCAGTGAGATTTAAAAGAAAAAGTTTTTTTTTTAAATTACTTTGAATGTACGTATATAGGCGTTTGCGTGCGATTATTGGTCTTCGAGTTATTGCTACAAAACTCTACATATTGTCGAGTATAGCGCAGATACAGTTTTTTTTTTTATATTTTTCAATTATTTATTTATCGTAGGACGATACTTAATTATTTAACATTACTATATTTTTGTCGTAGCTTAATATTAAAAATGTTGTTTTGATCTTTTAAAATATAAAAAAGTCATACATTTGCCACTAAACTAGTCCTTAAATTTCAAGCATTGATAATTAAAAGGAAATCAACCGAGGTTTCAATGGATTAATTTATCGGATACGAGTTTTAAAGCTTATGTGCACGTTTAATTGACCTAATCAAAACCTCTCCCATTTAGCCACGAAGAGCTTTTGTACGGAAAATATGAATCGGGGTATTCGGTTAAGCTTTATAGTGATACTCGTAAAGTTTTTATTCCTCAAGCGATAAGCTCGTGGCAAAATTGCTTTTAATGAAAGCCAAAGGCGAAAGCTATGAATATAATGGCAGCCATATTTCCAAGCTTACCCGTAAACGAATTTAAATAGGAAATTTACTTCGTTTTGTATTCCGAGTAAGATAATGGCGTTATAAATAATCTATTATTGTGTCTGTTTTCTGTGCAGCAAGACAAAGGGTTCTAAAAGTCCGTTGAAAAGCATCCAAGCTGTAATTTTTTTAGAGAATTTTCGTACATATTCTATTATAGTTGGAACGCGGTGACAGTCTGCCCAACTTCTTACAAAATCCCGTCAAGAGATAAAAAATATCGTGACATTTACCTGCAGGGATAAATAGAGAGAATGAATGGCCACACAACCGATAACATTACACACTTATAGACACGTTGTAGAGCTCTACAAGTGACTAGCAAAAGATACGGTAATTGCTGTACTTTAGATTTAGCGGATTTAGTAGCGTCGCTTGAGGTCGTATACTATATCTAAACAAATTGCATAAATAAGTGCCTAAATGCTCTCGTGTTTGATGATAAAGTGTTTCTATTACACTGCAAACACCAGTAAAAGCCAAATAATAACATTTCATTCGTAAATACACGTAAATTACTTATTACGAGTATTTTGAATAAAACCATTATTTTCACTGTTTGTCGAAGATTTTAAGCGCCATTATAGAGAGTGAGATGGTGAACGAAGCAACACATAATTATTTATGGTTTTAAAGTTTATTTTGTAGAACTCCATTTTAATTTTTAGTTTAAATAAAAGTAAAAAACCTAAAAATCAACACATAATTATAAGAAGGACAAGAAGGGTGGTGTTGATGTAGCACTACCCGGTCCTATGGTTATTTTATATTTTTATGTTTTCCTTACATATATATTCTTTAAATGTCTATCTTTGTCATACATGACCGATGATTGAATTTTCTGGGAATGTACGTGTATTTTTTACTTGCCATATTTTGTGTAAATATTCTTAGACAATGACGTGTCTATATGTTTGTAATGTCATTGCAAACAACGTTGTCTTGCTCGAAATTCCTGGTTATATCCAAAATCACACATCCTCATCTCTTATTTCGACTTTTGAAATGACACCTATTAAAATATTTGGTTCAATTGATCTTTGAGTGTCCCCCTGGGGCATCTTAGATTTCTTATTCCATCAACTTGCGCTTCATATTTTCCCCTTCGTTAATTCTTCATCCATCCGTTTTTAATTAATTCAATATTTCTTTTTTTTTTTCTTAATTAGTATACCGGTCATGCCATAGACATGTTTTGAGATCTCATCTCTACTGCATTTAGTATTCTTTAGTCGTTCATATCGGCCAGTAACATGCCTTCAATGGGATCAGGATCGTTTTCGTACCTCAATTATGAATTGCTCGTTCGTCTTAATTGATATATTATATTATTAATAAATTAAATAACCCGTCCTAATACATAATAAAATGAATATCAGTTCTGTCACTCAATTGAATAACACTTTTTTTTCAATTTGGTAACTGTTTTATTGTGCGTCCGAAGAATTCGGCAATCAAATGTGCTTTCCTTGAAATTACTCGCTTACATTTTATGGGGAAACTGTTTGGTCAACCTGATACACATTATTTGGTGAGAACATGATCAAATTTAAAATGGATTGGACACTTGGAAACATAAAGTATAAATTATTAATTATAATTTATATATTAAATGTAAAGTATAATTTATGGGAGAGTCGATGCGTTTAACAATAATTGTGCCTTACGGTGACTATTTATAAATCGAACTATTTTATTTGACACTACGAGCCAGAAAACTATAATTAAAACTACATATTTCTCCGGGTGTTTGATTGAAAACATTCGCTGTTTTAATGTGTATCGTATTTTTCATTTTTATGCTAGACGTGTGAGAAGAAATGTAATAAATTATGGATATATTTAGCACGAAACACATTATTTTTCGATGACAAACGATGACCCTCCACTAAGATCGACTAAATACTATTCAGAAAAAGTGTTTGTTCAACTATTTAAATACTTGTTTTATCAATGAAAATGAAAGAATAACTTCGTATAAGACCAGAGATTTAATTTTAAAAAATTTGACCTACCGGTTTCGCTTTGCCTAAGCTTTATACGGGTACAAAATTAAAATAAACAAAAAATACATAGTGTGTGGTTGTATATACTAGTACATACAGAGGGAGACCACAATATAAAAAAATAAAAAAGAACAGTAAGAAAAAAAAGAAAAACATTTAAATTATAACAAAGGAACAGAAAGAAAGAGACAGATAATATGAAACGAAAGAGGAAAAACGTCAACTGAGAAGGTGATAAAAGAATAATGAGAAATTTTATTAGTTTACAGGAAATATATTGTACATAATATTGGACTACTGGAAAAATTTTACTGCATTTTAATAATAAAACTATTAATTTTAACGGCTTCCTTTATTTTTAGTGCTTTTCAATTATTTTGACCGTTTTTATGGAGAATATGAGCACCGATGTTTTTATTAAAGGTAGGCGAATTAAGCAGACAATAAAACTTGTTTTATTGTCTAATTTTATATGGAATTCCTTATTCAGTTAGAACAAAGTAAGTGTTAGTACTGTGCAATGCAATTTTAAATATGCACCTTTAGCTCGGGTTTCCCCTGCCGTTTCTATGTTCCTAGTTCGTGCATTATTTATGCAAATAATTGCCACAATAATCATGGATGTTTCTATAGTACTGGGGCTTTCTTATAACCTCTCTTTCTGTTACATACGTCGTCTATGAGAAAAAAGGGATAGTTTACAACGTACATATCAGTGATATGCCTTAGACAGTTTTTAATTTCCCACTGCAAAATTCAAAAGGTTGTAACCTTTTTTTAATAAACTTTTTCGCCGTTAGGTTTTATTTATATGTAAAATATTAATGTTATCATAATTAATAATTAAACGCTTAATATAATAAGTACTAAACGGTCCGAATTCAACTATGACGTAGATACCGCTATTGGTTGCTAACACAACTGTAATCGGGACCCGGAACTGCCTACAATCGTTGGCAGGTGTGACGTCACATACGCTTTCCGCACGAGTAAAAATGAAGTAAAAATACTATTTACTGAAAATTAATATATAACTAAAATACCAAAGATTTACTAATTTTTTTTTTATGAGCGGCTGACTTCGATCAGCCTAGGCCTCATCAGAGTACAACATTAACCTAAACAAAAAATACATAGTGTGTGGTTATATGTACTCGTTCGTACAGAGGTAGAACACAATATAAAATAAAACAAGAGAACAGTAAGAAAACAAAAGATTAACATTTCAAATTATAAAAAAGGAACGCAGAGAAAGAGACACATAATATGAGATGAAAGAGGCAAAACGTCAACTGAGAAAGTGATAAAAGAATAATGAGAAAATTTATGAGTTTACGGGAAATATACCTAATTTTGGACTAATGGATAAATTTCACTGATTATTTAGAATACAACTATTAATTTTAATCACTTTATTTTTTTATTAAAATTAATAAATATAATCTTTTCAAGAATAAAAATTGGAAATACACTTTCTTTGTAGTTACCACCTTGAACACATATTTATTTCGTATCTACAAACCACTATCCAATGATATCAATATACTTGAAGCTCAAACACGTAGGTGAGTACTTACTTAAAAATACTTTTAAAATCCTACTGTTTTCCTCTCCATACTCCAGTGGAATTTATTTTTCTGTTCTTACCTATTATTATTTGTAAGGCAACACTAACATTTATTTTGACAGATCGCATCGTAAAACGCCTGAAATATGTAATGATTCAGTTTGAATGGATTGTTTGTGTTCGCCCGTGAAATTCCAGCGTTTGTAGACGAAATAACAACGAATTCCAATAAAATGGTTATTTCTGTATTTTTGATATTTTTATTGTCTGTCAAAATATATCGGGTGTGACAAGCCAAAAGGGCGTTGGTTATAATTTCCTCCAGGAGAACGCGAATACCGCAAAAAAATTGGCGTAAATAATTATATCACTTGCAATTTTTTTCAGTTCATAAATGGAGAAGAGAATACAATTAGTTGTATTTAAATTTTATTTAAATATAAATTGTTGCAATTTTTTTAATACTCATTGCTTAGCTTAAATTGGTTTAGAGTTATTTATTTATTTATTTGGAACATTTGACAAAATGACAACATTACATACATACTGACAGACACAAAATAAAAGGTAGGTCATCAATCCATTTCCAAAATGTTCACATCATGCAATTAGAAATACACTAATAAAAACAATAGAAAAATAAGGAAAACAACCGTTTATAAAAAGAAATATCAACACAAGTTTAAATTTAGGAAAAAAACATAAAATTACCTTAAAAAGTTGTAAATGTGTGTACCTTTTTATGTTTTTAGTAAAAATGGTATTTAAGATTTGATTAAACCCAAAAGGTGAGTTGGAGGATATTTCAATTTCGTTGATCATACCATGTTGGAATAAGAATGTTAAAATGAGAGTGAATCAAAACAAACAAAAATATATTACGATGATTTCAACTGTAGAGCGATAGGCCCCTTGACTGTGCAAATAAAATTATATTTGATTAGTATTATGCTTACTACAAGTTTCTTATTATTAAAGTTTTAATTTATTTCATTTGATTTTATTTTATTTTTTTAATTTTTATTTTTTCAATTAGATTTTAAATTTTAAGAAATTTGCATTGAAAATTAGGATCTCGTTCCGCGTGGAATATACTCTCAGTATCGCTTTGATGAGAGACTCCATTTCAGAATCAAAAAAGTTGCTTAAAATAGCTTTAGCTATGTTTGGTGACCAGATATTAATAGCCAGGTACTTTCGAACCTTCCTCTTTCCCATTTCCTTTCCTTCCTCCTCTTCCTTCAGGCTCACAATATTCCCCAAATAATGATGCGATAGTTCCACCGGCTCTAGGCTGTTGAAACTTGCGAAAAAATATGTAAAAAAATCCCCAAAAAACTTTAAAGTTGTTCAAAAAGAGAGTTGATCTCATTCACACAAATATTTCCACTAACTCCGGAGAAAAATAACTCTTGTACGGTAATCGATTAATTCCAACATTTCTCAAATAATTCCTGTTCTTTTGTGTTGGTCGTTTCTTATATAAACCTTCTTTAAACGACAAATTGAGACGACGCTATATAAACTGTTTCTTTATTGAAACGTTTACGGTAAGCTGTTTCACTTATATGTAATTATTTATGAGCTGTTCACCTTTGTACATGTTTGTATGTATTATACACGATTGTACAGGGTATTTAAGAAAAAAGTAATAATTTTAAATAAAAACTTGTTTTAAGTACATTTAAAATCATAACAAACATCAAAAGCTAAAAAAGTCCCAAACTTGTGTCGCTTGTGTCAAGCCTTCTCCCAAATGGTAAATATATTTTAGATGGCTGAAGGGCCACAAAAGTCTACCGAATCAAACGAAAGCCAGAGCATTCGATGCAGAAAAAAAAACTAATCAAAACTGCATATTTAACTCATTTTTGACCAAAGTGTCGCCTTTTTGCCTTTCTAGCGACGATAAGGTTGGGAAAACTGTGTTCATCTGGTCATGTATATAGGAAATCATGACTAAGTACCTGCCCCAGTGGAAGGGGGCAGAGGCAGGCAGAGAAAGTGAAGGACGCATGACGTTCTATAGTTTCTTTCATTAGACCATGTAGAAACATTGACATATTGGAGCATGGGTACATAACTAATACGTCATTTCTAAGCACAATGAACTGTATGTAACGATTCATTAAACAGCTTATTTTTTAACAGTGTCGTAACGACATTGCTACTTGGGGAGTATTGCTACACCCAGTATTTTTTAAATGTAAATATCGTACAAGAGCCCAAACTGTCTGGAACCAGTAGGACAATGGCATCCCCAATCAAAGTATGTTGTGAGGCTGAATAAAGTTGTGAGGAGAAGGAGATGGGGTAAATCAAAATGCAGAAGTACCTGAATATTCACATCTAGTCACTAAACATGGTTAAAGCCAACGAGAAATTCAAGCAACGTTTCGTTTCTAAATGGTGGTCTTTCACCAGGGCGATACTGACAGTATATTCCACTCCGGAACATGCCGTAAATATACTATATATAATTTTTAATTAATTAACTTAACCATATATATATATATATATATCGACCGGTCGGTAGCTGAGTGGACAAACGCGTCAGATTTCCATACGGGCGTCGTGCGTTCAATTCTTCTGCTGGCTAAGTCCTCCATCATTGCACAAGCAACATCTTACGCTTCTTATGATGGTAGTAGGAGTTTTTCAAATATTGTCAGGATATTCGTAACCCCGGAATGTTTGTATCTCTTTTAAATATATATATTTGTAAAATTTAATTCCCCTTTCCGGGATTTTGAAACCACGACCTCTGGATTCGTAGACGTAACCCAGAGGTCGTTCTATTCACTTTTTTCTATACATGTTCGGATCTAACTATGAATATAAACTCCATCCATAAATAAACCACAAATGCTTGCACCTGATTGTAAATATAATAACTTTTTTTTGTATTATTATGTACACTTTTCTTGTTAACTAAATCATGTCCTACTTTTTCCCTAAATTTTGATTCGTTTTCTTTTTTAAAAAAGATTGAAATTTATTTTTTTTGGTTATTGTCTTTAAATATGAAATTAAAGTTGGTAATTTTACACGTTTTTTAAATTGTCAACGTTTATATAGTTTTAATAACGTAGAACATTGCGTATTGCCCGTTGTTTTCTATCGATCAGAAGAATTATGAAATAAAGATTGCTCTTCCCTAATAATTAAGGTTAATACAAAAACTTAGTTAGAAAAAAAAACTATAACGAAAATAGAAAGTGATACTAGTGGAAAAATTGCATGTATGTTTTTTTTTATGCACGTGGCCCTACGAGGGCAGGACCCCGGATGGTCGCCCCACCTGCCGAGGTGGTCAATACGCCACTGGTACAAATCAAGATCTTGGACTTGACTGACGTAAGATGGCAAGGTAAAGAATAAAAGGCATAGGCAATGACCGGTATTTAATTAGTGATAGATTATTCTAGCGTTGATGTCTACATACCATTAATAGTTTCCAACGGCGATACTAACAGCACCTATTATAATTTATAGATTATATTTATTTATAATCGTAGAATATAATCTTATCCAACAGGTGTTTTTTTAGTCATAGCTGTAGTACTGAATCATTAGGTCCATTTTTAATAGATATTTCAGATCTGTAATGATGCTCTTCTGGAGGTAGTTATTTATTTCAATTGCATATTTCACAGTAAATATATATTGATAGATTGTATATTTCTATTTTTGTACACTTATGTAGTAGAGGTTGTGTAATTTAAATTTGAATTCACACTATTTTAATACAAAAAATAGAGTTAAATATGTAACAAACCACTTCACTATTTCGTCGGGGAAGTATGCAGTGGAGACGATGCACGTCTCTGTCCTGGCACATATGTCTTTCTTCATCCACATTAATACATACTATTCTGTTGTCCCTGTAAGTCTTCATGAGCGTCCCTGAATTCTTATTCCTCCCCTTGCTCGTCGTCTATATTATGTTCACACTGTTTTCTCCATTCATCCGTTCCACATGTTAATACCATTTAAACACCCTTTCTAAACCTTCTACAATTATATTTTAATCTCTTATTAAGTTTGGTTACACGTAGCTTATGATTAAACAAACGTACGTCTCAGGAATCTCATTTCTAATACGAATAGTTTAATTTCTAATACATTTGGTTGGTAACAAAACTCTAATATGAACAGCTAGCCTAGCCTCCATTGACAACATCAAATGTTTTATTGTGTGTTGTGATGATATTAAACCGTGCTGATTATTTTTTTCTTCGTCGTTTTGTGACAATTTTTAACTAATCGGCACTCACAACACTAATTTAATTTCACGATTAGCGTAAGATGTCGTCATATATGTTTGATAGCTAGAGCTTTATGTAAATTTTATTTTATTGATTTGGCGAGTTTTTCTTACATAATGCAAATGTAAATTATTTTTGCAGTGTATTAATAAACGGTACCACAGTATGATAAAACACACCCCTATTTACGCCAAGCATTTTCTTCAAAGAACTAAAAAAGCTACAGACTACAGAGTTTCTCATAAGTAAAACATGAATCTTCACATGGCTCTTTGATAGAATATGTATATCCGTGTGCCAACACAAAAGGAAAATGCATCAAAGCAGGGATAACTTATTCGAAACAGATTATTTTTCCCAGGTCTTACATGGCACACTTTAAACTTGGTCCATTTACGGACGTATATATTCTGTCGATGTGTTTTTATTCAAAACAGTCTTTAAAGTGTTATCTCTTTTTGTGTCTGTCGTTTAAGAGTTCAATAAAAGGGAAACTCACGGAACTGGGTTATCTAATAAAAATAAATGCGAGAACAATCTCTCCCCACCTTTTGGCAGAGTTGATGAACCTTCTAGAAACGAACCTTTTTTGATATATTTTAACCCAAATTACACAATTTAATAATTTCCTTTGTGAGTACGTACTAACGTACAAATGTGAACTTTTCAAATTTGGAACTGATGTTAATTGAAATGATCAAATTGTAAAAATATGTTTTTCAAATTCTTACCTACCTAGAATCCACTTGAACAGACACTATTCTATATTTGAAATGGATGGATTAAAGCAACTAATATTTTTTCTAGACAAGTCAAGTTACATCTCGTGATTTTTCACTCAGGAATGCATTCAAGGGTGCTTTTCTTACTAATAATAATTACTACCACAGTGGTGTTTACATATTTCCAACATGTTTAGTACAATTTAAATTAGAGAGATGATATTAGTGTTGATATTATTTACACCATGTCATACATATATTAATAAAAATGTAAGATAGATATTGTTAAAACATGAATTTTATTAAATACACGAAAAGATAGATTTGAAGAATATACCTGTATCGGACGTGAAGAATCATATCATGTTTGTAAATATTTCTTGTGATTTCTCGTTATTTTGTGTATTTTTCATGTATGTTTGCCTGTATGTTTGCCTGTGCGGACGACATGATCCCTAGGGGCGTAGAAGGAGAATGACGGCCTGCGCGAACAGACCTCTCCTTTTACGCCACCGAAAGACGCCATCTCGTTCGCACGGGTTCCTGCGTCGCGGCCGCCCGTCGCGGCCGCCCGCCCCAAGCCCCGCTCACTCACCCCTGCCTCACGCCGGTCGCTGAGCTCAGCCATGCTCTGATTGGCTGAGACCAAAGCCCGCCGAAGTGAGGCAGAATTTCTTTGTAATACTCAAACTCTGTATCTTGTATGTCGATTACCGTGAATGCAGGGAGAGGCTCCAATAAACAAATTATGCAAGCCTACTCGCCTGTATTCACGGAATCCAATGTATTAAAAATGTACTAGAATTATTAATTATGTAAAAGATATAAAGCTGCAAAGGCCAGTATGTAGGTCTTTGCAGCGACTTCTATATACCTTGTACATTTTTTGTGTCTAAAAATAAAAAATCAGGCGAGCTGCGAGGTAGTTTGAACGAAGGAGAAAGAGGTGGGCAGAACCTAATTTTTTATTTTTATAATACAAAAATATTTGAACCCTCAGCGGGCCGCGGAATACACCATGAGGCCAAACAAAAGCAACCCTCTGCCGTCGGCGGCATGGTACCGCTGAGAGTTAAAGCCAAAATTTCGGCCCCTACTAAATTAGCTTCAACTTGAGACTTCTCCTCCCTCTGGACTTGCCCGCCTCTTCGTCTTCGCTGCCTCGCTGCCTCGCCTGCCTGCTGTCTTGAAACCTGGAGTTATCATTTCTTCACCTTGGCCTTCTCCTTTACCACAACAACTCCAGCCTTCACAGCGGAAGGACCGGCAGCGACCACCAACTGGCGGGACAAATACTCCCAATTCGGGACAAATACTCCATTTTCGAAACAAATACTCAAGTCGCCTTTCAAGCGCAAAAATTCGATTTGGTCTCCGTGCATAGAAACAAGCCGAAGCAGGGCCAGCACACACTCTCTTCTGACGCGGACGTGTATTTACAGCGCACGTCCGTACATGAGTCCCTTTCGAGCCGGGATCCCTGCTTCGCTTGTTTCACCCAGAAGCCCTGAAGTCTGCGCCTCCACGCCTTCTGTGGGCCACAAACCCTCCACGCCTTGAAGTCTGCGCCTTCACGCCTTCTGTGGAGCCCTGAAGCCATCAACGCCATCTGTGGAGAAAAATTGAAAGCTCCAAACTGCGTCTCCGCTAATCCGCCACCAACGCCATCTGTGGAGAAAGGTTGGGAAGCTCGCCGCCGTCTCCGCTTACTGCTGCCTGTACATCATGTCACCATCGCTGCGCGTGGCCGAGGTGCTTCGCCTGGCCGTCTCAGTCATGAACGCCCAGCCCCCACTGGCCCCGGCCTCGCCCCGGCCCCCGCCCCGGCCCCTCGCCCCGGCCCCCACTCGCCCCGGCCCCACTCGCCTTGGATCCACCGGTCGAGAGGGAACCCGGGCGTAGAGACGCTGGAGCCCGCAATGGTCTGTAGCTCCTTCAGAGGAGGGTTCCACCTCCACGGAAGACACGATTCGGCGGCTGAGGAATGAGCTTCTTGCCATGCAGAAGGAGAACGCAGGCTTGCTCGCTGCTAGAACTCTGGAGCCAGCCGCGCCGTACCCGCCAGCACGCCGTACCCGCCAGCCGCGCCGTACCCGCCAGCCGCGCCGTACCCGCCAGCCGCGCCGTACCCGCCAGCCGCGCCGTACCCGCCAGCCGCGCCGTACCCGCCAGCCCGCGCCGCGCCGTACCCGCCAGCCGCGCCGTACCCGCCAGCCGCGCCGTACCGCCAGCCGCGCCGTACCCGCCAGCCGCGCCGCACAATACTCGTGCCGCACAATATTTGCCCGCACAATATTTGTCCGCACAATATTTGCCCCGCGCAATATTACGTGCCGCGCAAAACCCGCCAGCCGCCGGGCGCCCCGCCCGCCGCACAATATTTGCCCGCACAATATTTGCCCGCACAATATTTGCGTGCCGCGCAAAACCCGCCAGCCACGCCGGACCCGCCGCACACAATATTTGCCTGCCGCGATACGTGCCCGCCTGCTGTGCCTTGCCAGCCCACCACGCAGCCCACTACTATCTGCTACGCTGTCCACTGTTACGCATGCCTACACGGCCTGCGCACAGCCTACTACGCTGCTACAGCCACGCAGCCTACTACGCTGCCTGCCACGCAGCCTACTGCACTGTCCGCTATCGGGCCGCTACGCAGCTGCCTACAGCCCAACCAACTGCAATATACGCTACGCAGCCTGCTACAGCCTGCTCGACACAGCCTACTTCGCCGCCTGCCACGCCAGCCTACTGCGCATACCCGCTATGGGCAGACCGCTACGCAGTTGCTTCGCTACGGCAGCCCGCAACTGCAATATACGGTGATCCGTATGCCTGCCAGGGCTACCGCCGACGTCGACAGGCAGCCAGGAATTCGCCCCCCTGCTTCCGCCCCCGCCAACAGCAGCGGATGAGACCCTTACCAGCAATCACGAGGGGCAGACTTTTCGGCAAGCGGAACCTGATCGCAGTTGCTTCAGCTGATGGGAGCAAAGCACTACGCCTCACGTGCCTGGGAATGGAGCCCTCAGCCATCACTGGGAGGACCAAGGATGACGGCCCTCATCGCCAGGCAGTCCCTAGTGCCAAAGACTTGCCCCCTCACCGCCCGTCGCTCGAGTGACCTGGGATTTTGGGCCGACCTGGTTCTCCCAGTACCAGCTACGCAATCTACGGCTACCTGCAGACTTTCGGCAAGCGAGAACCGTGCACGTTGCGCGTCGCTGGCTGAAGGGCAAAAGCTGCGAGAAAAACCACGCCGGGACCATCACCCAGTTCTCAAGTCTCCGGAAATCACTCGGTCGCGAACCCGGCGGCTCGGGGGTCAATTGCCACCCTGATGTTGGCCCGTGAAGAAAGCTGCCACACCTCACCGCCGCCGAAGCGTCGCTCGAGGAAGAAAGAAGTGGTGAAAAGCAAAATAACAATAGTGATCGGAGTAACAATAGTGATCGGGTGATCGAGTAACAATAGTGATCGGAGTAACAATAGTGATCAGTGAGTAACAATATCCGGGGCCGGAACGCTCCTCCGCCGGCCAAAAACAGAAGTAACGCCCGTGAAGGTTGTGCCCAGTGCGGGGGGAGGGCCACCGAACGCGCGAGTGTCCTGCCCTTCGCCTCCAAGAGTGTCTCATTGCGCTGGGGGAGACTGTGAGAGCGGGCTAACCTGTGCCAGAAGTGTCTGGAGCGTCACAGCTTCCCGAGACTGCAAAGTGAAAGTGTGGTGTGGTGTGGGGAGTGCCGCCGTCCCCATCACCGTTTGCTCCATGGGCCCGACCCCAGAGAGCCGGCCGCGAGTGAACATGTTAACTTGTGACGCCGACCTGTGGACCGCGGCGTACTGCTAAAGGTCGTGCCGGTAGTGTTACGTGGCCCCCAAGGGCAAACAGTGTCAGTGTTCGCGCTTCTTGACGAAGGATCAACTGTGACACTTGTGGACGCTGACACTGCTGCCACACAGATCGGCACCGAGGGCCCAGTACGCGGCTTGCGGCTTCATGGAGCAAGGGTATGTGCACCTCGGACGCACACTCCCGTCGAGTAAGACTCTCAGTCCGAGGTGCAGGGAATGACTGCACCTACCACATCACGGCGAGCACCATCACCAACCTGGACCTCCCTGAGCAGCGCGAGCCTGGCCAAACTGTGAAGCCCAAACTCCTCATTGGGCAGGACAATGCCCATCTCATAGTCTCTAGAGGAGATACGGGAGAACCTCGACACTACGCGAATAGTGTCGCGGACCGCCCTCGGGTGGATTGCCCACGGGGGGGACGGCTCCGACGGTGACAGGCCCGCCACAACGCTCGCGCTGCAACTGGAGACCGCCGCTGACGCACGTCTGAGAGAGTTGGTGAAAGCCAACTTTTCAGTCGACTCTCTCGGCATCATCAGCGGCGAGTCAACCAGCAGGTCAGGAAGGCCCTGGATCTCATGACGGAGACCACTCGTCCCCTCCCTACAGGGCAATGGGAGACCGGACTTCTGTGGAAGGATCCCTCCGTAGAGCTGCCCGACAATCGGCAGTGCGCTCTGAGACGCTACCAGTCCCTTGAGCGGAAGCTGGCCACGAACCCTGGTCTGGCGGCCACCTATACCAACAAAATGACGCAGCTGGTAGCCAAGGGCTATGCCAGGAAGCTGTCGGACCAGGAGGCAAGTCAACCCATGCCCCGGAAGTGGTACCTGCCCCACTTCGCGGTTACCACCCCCAACAAACCCGGGAAGGTACGGGTTGTTTTCGACGCCGCCAGCCGATGCCGAGGGACCTCCCTAAATGATGCGCTGCTGACTGGCCCCGACTTGCTGTCCTCCCTCTTGGGGAACCTCCTCCGCTTCCGAGAAGGAAACATAGCGATTGCCGCAGACATCCAGGAGATGTTCCTGCGAATAAAGATCAGGAAAGAGGACCAGCCGTCTCAGTTATACTTATGGAGGACTGATGCGCACAAGGAGCCGGACACCTTCCAATTGACTTCAATGATGTTTGGGGCAACATGCTCGCCCAGCAGCGCCCAGTACGTGCGGGACAGGGTGGCCGAAGAGTTCGCCAACGAGAACCCGGCCGCCGCGGCAGCCATTAAGTCCAAGTTCTATATGGACGATTACTTGGACGCAGTCGATACTACTGGCGAGGCTGCCGCACTAGTCCATGGCGTGAGTACCCTCCTTGCAAAGGGAGGGTTTCATATCACAAACTGGGCGTCAAATTGCCCAGAAGCTGTGGCGAGCGTCCCTCCGGAAGACCGGACTACATCAATGGTGCAGATCAACATGGGGACGTCGAAACCGAGAGGGGGTTCTAGGGTTGGTGTGGGACCCGTCCACTGACCACTTCATCTACTCCTTCAAGAACGCGCGGTCAGCACCGAGGAATCCACCCGGCCCACCAAGAGACAGCTTTTGTCCATAGTCATGAGGATCTTCGACCCTGTGGGTTTCATCTCCTGCCTCACAGTACGGTCGAAGATCCTGCCAAGCTGCTGTATGGCGGTCCAGCGTCGGGTGGGATGAACCCATCACCGCCGATCATGCCGAGAGATGGAGAGAGATTGGCTCAGTCTGCTGCGCGAGAGAGCAGCGTGACAATCCCCGAGGCGCTCGCTGCGACAAAAGCAGAACGGTGTCACCCTGCACCTCTTCTGCGACGCCTCTGAACAGGCTTGCTGTGCGGTGGCCTACTACGCCGAAGAGGTGGACGGTACCATAAAAGTCACCTTCTTGGCCAGCAAGAGCAAAGTGGCGCCTCTTAAACCACTGTCCATCCCCCGCCTTGAGCTGCAGGCGGCGCTCATGGCGGCGAGACTTGCCGCCAAAAGAGGTGGCGACGACACCAATAATACTGGATGGAGATGAGCCATACACCAGGCTCTTGATCTCCCATTTTCACCAGCGGGCAGATCACCCCAGCACAGAGAAAACTATGGCCGAGATACGGAGCAGTTTTTTCGTGCTGCGCCTTAGAACAACATGCAGGAAAATTGCGCATGACTGCCCTACCTGCCGCATGCGAAAGAGCAAGCCCTCTCCACCGCTCGTTCGCACGGGTTCCTGCGTCGCGGCCGCCCGTCGCGGCCGCCCGCCCCGCTCACTCACCCCTGCCTCACGCCGGTCGCTGAGCTCAGCCATGCTCTGATTGGCTGAGACCAAAGCCCGCCGAAGTGAGGCAGAATTTCTTTGTAATACTCAAACTCTGTATCTTGTATGTCGATTACCGTGAATGCGGGAGAGGCTCCAATAAACAAATTATGCAAAAGCCTACTCGCCTGTATTCACGGAATCCAAATGTATTAAAAATGTACTAGAATTATTAATTATGTAAAAAAGATATAAAGCTGCAAAGGCCAGTATGTGGTCTTTGCAGCGACTATGTACCTTGTACATTTTTTTTGTGTCTAAAAATAAAAAATCAGGCGAGAGCTGCGAGGTAGTTTGAACGAAGGAGAAAAGAGGTGGGCAGAACCTAATTTTTTTTGTATTTTATAATACAAAAAATATTTGAACCCTCAGCGGGCCGCGGAATACACCGCGGGCCAAACAAAGGCAACCTCTGCCGTCGGCGGCATGGTACCGCTGAGGAGTTAAAGCCAAAATTTCCGGCCCCTACTAAATTAGCTTCAACTTGAGACTTCTCCTCCCTCTGGACTTGCCCGCCTCTTCGTCTTCGCTGCCTCGCTGCCTCGCCTGCCTGCTGTCTTGAAACCTGGAGTTATCATTTCTTCACCTTGGCCTTCTCCTTTACCACAACAACTCCAGCCTTCACAGCGGAAGGACCGGCAGCGACCACCAGACTGGCGGGACAAATACTCCAATTCGGGACAAATACTCCATTTCGAAACAAATACTCAAGTCGCCTTTCAAGCGCAAAAATTCGATTTGGTCTCCGTGCATAGAAACAAGCCGAAGCAGGGCCAGCACACACTCTCTTCTGACGCGGACGTGTATTTACAGCGCACGTCCCGTACAATACCTAAACAAAGGAAACTAAATACTTGAGGTCAACTATAGTTATTTTCCAGAAAGTTTACGAAACAATAATAATATAATAAAAAGCGTAATCAGAGACAGAGAAAAGTGGGAGCAGGTTGGTCCAGATACCGTCTGAAGATGATTTTAGAACGTTTAACCCAAAGAAATCGTGACGACGGCCTCCGTGGTCGAGTGGTAAGACGCTCGACTACGAACTTAGAGGTCGCGCGTTCAATCCCGGCGTGCGCAAATAAGTTTTATTTAATTAATATATGCCATAACACATTTAATTCATAAAACAATAAAACACAGTTTATCTGCGGCACGTTCCAGAGTGTTAGATACTCTAAGTATCGCCCTGGTAAAAAAACATTCTGAATTGAAACGTTGCTTGAAATGGATTTAGCCGTGTTTGGTGACCAGATCTGAATAGCCAGGTACTTCCCAACCTTCTTCTTCCCAATCTCCTTCCCCTCCTTACAACATACTCCAATTTGGGATGCCATAGTCTCACTGGCTCTAGACGGTTGAGAGCAGTTGATAGTCTTGTGCGGTATTCACTATAAAAAAACTACTAATGAATTTTCTGAATCATTAAAACTGGCGCTTCCTTAGAACAAATGTGCCGGTCAATAAAAATTCAGACTCATTGAATATTTATGACTTTTGGCTTATAAACTATAATTTAAGAAGGGGATTTAATATATTGGCAAAGTTATTAATATTTTGGATTATTTTTAAAAACCTCGAATTAATGACTTTCTACATTTACCTACTGCAGCTACTACGATGCCACATTTTACCTTTGGTCAACGCGCTATGCATGCACAATACTCCAAACACAATCTTATCGCCTTATTCCTATATGGTTGGCAATGCCTCTCTGCCCAGTAACAGCATTTTCAGAGTTAAACGCCGCTGAAGATAGCAGCGGGCCACACCAACTTTAGCAGCTATAATCTCACGGGTGACAGCGGGCGGACTAACAAACAGAGGCACTTAAAGGGTTAATGGGGACCTTTTTTATTTCTCTTAAATTAAAGCCTTGTACACAGACAAACTTAAACGTAAGTACCTATGTTTGTAGAAAAAACAATGTTTAAATTATAATTATCTAGCAGTTTGATCATTTACTCAACTGAGTTGACTGTCTTTTAAAGTTAGCGCATTGTGAATTCATCATATAATAAACATGCAAAGTGCGTCGCAATGCTGAATTTGGCAGCCACCTCTGGCCTGGAGCCCTGAAATTCCTGAAAAACACTTCACTTTGTGCAGAAACGGGTGGTCCATCCGGAAGATGCTCCGATAAACTTGCGTCTTGTGTTACTGTGTTTCTCCCTTTTACAACATAAGCCTCTTCAAGACCCAGGTTCACTCCTTCCTTTCCTCAAACACACTTTTCATACAGCTTTCCCAAAGATGACATAAGCGCTGAGATAAAATATTTCTCTCAGTCCTCCTGGAGCTAATCTTAAAAAAATATCTAAAGACTTTGGAAGGATATGGCGGTAGTTTCTCAACACCTTTACTTAATAACGTTCTAAGTTAAGCTATTTATTTATACTGGGTTTAAACAGATGTTCTCACTTACGTGAAAAGAAACCGTTATAAAAACTCAGTTAGTGTACAATAATTATTAAATAAAAAATACAAATACAAAGGATACATCAAATACAAAATTACAAAAACTCAAACAATGATAAATAATACAAACAAAAGCAAGATACACAAAGGGAGAACGAATTTTCTACAAAACAATCGTCATGTAATTTGACTTCTCAAGCAGAAATAAAAGTTGCTTTAACCCATTCATTTCAAATATTGAATGATGTCTGCTAAAATACATTATAGGGCAAATAATTCAGAAAGCTTGGGAAATTTAACAGCAACAATAGGCATAATGTTTTTTTTCTGAAAACTCAAACTAACATTTAATTTTATTACAAGTGCCTACGTATTATATTTGTGTAGCAAGTAACATGTGCAAACTGTTTTAGATACCCATTGATTAATTTTAGATCAAGAATTTTAAGTTTGCTACTGTTATTTCATAAACAAACGCCTTATCAAATAATGTTCATACCACGTTTTATATTTTGCGAGGAATGTGCCAGTTTGCTACTTGTACAGTTATTGCTATCAAAATGCTTGCATTGGAATGAATTGTAACTTTGCAACGATAATCAACAAATGATAAACATGATTTATAACACATAAACACCTTTTAGGACACATAACATAGATTATCTGTTAATATTGAGATTTTTTATGTTAATACCGCACAAGAGATCCAACTGCCCGAAGGCAGTAGGACTATGGCCCTCTGCACACGGAGATACTCAAAAGATACTGATCACGGACGCAAATTACTAACCAGTCCGCGATGAGTTTGAACCGTTGTAATGAAATGAAACACCGCACACTGTCAATAAACAGTCACTAACCAGTTGGTAGTAAGCTCAACTTGTCAACTCGTCAACTCGTTTTTGATTTGAGTCGCCCAGATTCTCGCCCGATTGAATACATTAACGTTTCTTGTCACATAATTTTACTATACAATATTACCGTTATATTAATTTTATGTAAATAAATAATTTATATCATTTCATTGTATATTTTTCATTTTTATCCACGAAAATGAACGACCGACAAGCGAATGCAAAATTTTGTGGGAGAAGTAGAAAAATATCCCGTATTATATAACTTCACATCACACAGAAAACTACAGTTTTCGATCACTTGTGAGTAGCCCGCGTGTCACTAAAGAGTTGGTAACCGGTTAGTAATTACAATCACAAACCAGTTCAGTTTATTTTGAGTATATCCGTGTTCATACGGCCTAAGACATCTCCATTTAGAATATGTTATGAAAATGCGATTTAAAACACAAATGTGAAACAGAAAAAAAGCCAGAAACGGTCATGACCATTGTTTTTTTTATTTTTTATTTCCTGTCTTTTTCTATTTCATATTTGTGTTTTAGATTTTTGATTTTATTTAAATATTTAATAATAAATAAGCATTGATGCTTTGCAGTTGATTCCAATTTTAATGTAAAAATTTTTTTTTTGCGTCACCTGAATATAATATTATCGAAGGTCAATAAAAGTTTGTGTTTTTTTCCTTTATAGTATAGGGTGAATGATTAAACATAAAGTGATTTAGAAATTAAAAAAAAGAACTTCGCCCTACTGTAAGTACTTAAAGTGTGTACATGTATGTGTTTCCGTCAAAGGATAACTACTCTAACTGAATGTGGTGTCATCATTTACGCATAAGGATAAAACAATCATAACATGCATATCGCAATAAAATGACGTAATAATTTTCTACCACTCTCCAGGTTATGATATATTTTTTCATATCTATAATTTTTATAATAATTAATTATTATTTTATTCATAAATATAAAGTTATTTTTAGAAATTAATTCACTCATAGCTACCTCATTTCACTGTGTAAATGCTTCAACGACTTAAATGTAAATTAACGTGGCGGCCTCCGTGGTCGAGTAGTTAGGACGGTCGACTATACAGTCACGGGCTCAAATATTTATATTATTTGTTATTTCACATTTAATTAATATTGGATAATATATAGTATATTTGCGGCACGTTCCAGGGTGGTGGATAATTCAAGTATAGTCCTGGTGAAAGACCACCATTCAGAATCGAAACGTTGCTTGAAATGGCTTTTGCCGTGTTTGGTGACCAGATCTGAATAACCAGGTACTTCGCTACTTCCTAACCTTCCTCTTCCCCATATTTTCCCCCTCGTTTAGCCTCACAACATACCTCAATTAAGAATTGCATAGTCCCACTGGCTCCAGACGGTTGGTAGCAGTTGGAAGTCTTGTGCGATATTCACTTGAAAAAAAACGAATTCATATTGTTAATTTAAATACCCAGATTTTATAACCTAGAAAACAAATTCCTGCCTTATATGTTAAATTTTATTTATTTTTACATATTTCATACTGCTCTACATGCTGTTCTACAATCATTTGCTATAAAAAAAACAACTGACTTGGTTCGAGGGTTTCAATCATTTTCCAAATATATTCAGATCGACATACTTAACTGTGCAGTATGTGGCGTTGTCACTGTAAGCATTGTGGACACAAATAACCCCTTTTTTAATAACCAGCTCTTGTCAAGCTGTTTGTTAGCTTTTCTTCTTCATTGTGCCAAGATGATAGTCGAATTATGAAGTTAGTCTTTATGAATAGATGTCATACTTATCTGGAATATAGCAACTAACAAAGAAAATAATTATTTTTTGAATACATGGAGGTATTATGCCGTCAATATTTAGAGTAACAACGTCCCGACTGCACATATAAGTTTATACATCTGTACTGCGTGACTCTTTTATATTTACGTGACATTATATTTGGGAGTGTCGGGAGTGCTTTCGGAGTGTCAGGCACTAACGCCTTGAATAAACTGCCACATGATCTAACAATGATTAAGGACTCGACAGAATTCAGAGTTAAACTTAAAACTCAACTTTTCAGAAAGTCATATTAAACCAAACCAAAGTCAAACCATTTTTTTATAGCCGGTTAGTACTAAATGTCGCTTATATAATATTATATCACACCGAAAATTTTCACTGTTCGCGATTGTAAATTATTAAATGTGTAAAAATAGGAAATTATCGATAACTTCGTTTCTAAATCTTTGTATTGAGGTATTTTTAGTTATAATTTTGAATTGTGTTCTAGTACTGCACTCAAATATTGCGCTTAACTTCACTTTGTAGCATTATAATACAAGCAATACTACAAATGATTTATCTGTAAATGTTCAATGGGTATTTAGGAAAATGTCTAAGATTTCCAGTGAGTAAAATTTATTAAATTATCAGAATAAGCAAACACTTTGTGGATTGACATGAGTAATTAAATAAAAAAACACACGTTGTTAAAATCCACTTTATTGTGAATAAATAAAGTGGATTTAAACAACGTTTGTTTTATTTTATTTAATTAAAATTTATTAATTGTAATCTTTTAAATTCTATGAAAACTGTACTAAAATGACAGTAAAAGGTGCAGTATAAAAACCAACGAAGGCTTTTTCGAACGTTTTATTTAAAATTCCACTGTACATTTCATTAAAAAATTTAAAGATTACCGTAAAAGAATTTTATCCACTGGAAATCTTAGACATTTTCCTAACAACTCGTACAGAATTAACCTTAGAGTAACAATATCTAGAGACCTAACTTTGCGAAATTTTGTCCGCACTTTTTGACCAAGCAATGACCAAAGGGTGTGGCCTAAACTCGGAGTAAAATCACTAACAGGGTTGTCACAAATTAAGTAAATTAGGTATTTTGTTGTGAGTAGGTAGTTGTAAATCATTAAAAAGAATGAATGTTGTATATTTTTTTGTTTATTCAAAGATACATTAATCAATAAGATTATTAAAATCTTATTTATAGATATCCGTGGATATATGGATATCCGGAATAAATCCGTGGATTTATGGATATCCGGAAAGAATGCAAGGCTGATGTGAGCGTAATGGATAGGATTAAGAAAGGGACGCTTAGATGGTTTGGGCATGTAGAGCGAATGAACGAAGAAAGGAGTGTGAAAAGAATATATGATGCGAAAGTGAATGGAAGAAGAAGTCGAGGACGCCCGAGAAAGACATGGCACGATCAAGTGAATCAAATACTTGAATCGGGTCGTGTGAAGAGTCAGAATAACAGAAGAGTATGTATGAGACGATGTATGAATGTAAATGAAGCAAGAAGTGTGTGCCAAGACAGAGTTGTATGGCGGTCCGTCCTCTCTGCCTACCCTTGCGGGGAAACGGCGTGATGGTTAGTTAGTTAGTTAGTTATTTATAGATAAAAATATAAACGAATTAAATTATTAGTACAGAACATTTGAGGCTTGTAGAAACAAACACGGCAAAGTCCACCAATAATGGAAAATGAGTTAAATATGAGGTTCGAAAGAGTAAAAAAAATGCTTCATGATGCAATGTTGCTTTCCTAACAAACACGGCTCTAAACCATTTATTTTTACGGATTAAAATTGAGTTCCATAACAAACTCGGCAAAGTCCACTTCTTTCCAAATCAAAGACGGCAGTTTTCAAACGGACCAATAGGAGCGTTGTAAATAGCTGTTTTCAAGATGGCGGTTTGTTGTTGTAAAACATTGTTTTTGTAAAAGTTGAGATATTGACAATTTCGCAAATTACCGAAAATGTCCGCTGACGTGCATAATGAACTTTTGTTTCCTGTTATTTTTTATGGACATAATTTTTTTACTTACTAAACAGCATAGTGGTAAAATAAATTAGTTTTTACTTACGATTTAGAGTTTTATTGAATGATATGATTACTTTATTAGTAGTTATTGTTATGTCATTAATATTGTAGAAATCATGCTGTGTGAAAAACAAAAATGAATCAATGATAATTCCAAGCAACATAGAACCCGGAAAAGTTGTTTTGAAATCGTTAAAAGTAAGAGATGTCAACTATCTTTAGACCAAGCATTTCGGTGATAACTGGAGAAATCTTCCTGCTCTTGAATATTATTCCGCATTCATATCTTATTAAATCTTTAAAACAAATTTATATAAAAAAAAATATCAGAATAATAGTTATTATTCTTTTCTAATTTTTTCTTTCGATTTTTTAGTTTTTTTTTTTTAAATTATTAATTAAGTCACCATAACTTACAAACTTTTTCAAAATATTTTGTAAGATATTATTGTTTTGTATTTCCATCAAAATAAATACTTTTTTAAATGTAAAACTATTTTTTTACTGACTTTGACTGCAACCTTGTCAAAAAACGTGTCCATTTCAAAACTGGCAAAGTCCAGTTGTGTTGAAAACAAAAGCGGCAGTTGTCAAATGTGAACAACAAACACGGCAAAGTCCACTAATAATTTAAATATATTTTTTGTTTCGCACCAGTTAAACTAATGTATCAAGAAGAAAATTAATGTTTTTAGTAAGTACTATTTGTCGAATTTATTTTAGTGACAGTATCACAAGTAATTTTTAAATTAAACGTTTTTTGTTCTTCCTCGAAAACTGTAGTCAATGGACTTAGCCGTGTTTGTTTCTACAGGCCTCATTTTATAATACATATTATAAAATGAACTTCAGTTCCATCAACAAAATAGTTTACAAACAAAAGTAAAATAAAAAAAATGTACGGTGATAACAGATGTTAAATCATTTTCTTAACCTTGGAGTAAGAATATATGGAGAGAGATCAATTTTTTTTTTACCTATATAAATTTGCGATAAATCACTTTCTCTGCGTTTTTACGTCGTACACCATGAGAGAGAAAGAGACACAAAAAATTCACAAAACATGACACCGCTTTTTAAGTATTGTAGGGATGTTTTCCGTCCCGCGTTATTTTGTAAGGAAATTTCGAATGCAGATAATAATAACAGTGAACTTATATAGCACAGTTTTGTGATATTTCACGTCAAGTGCGCTTCATACTTAATTAATTAAGCTAATAATTCTAACTAACAAGGAGAAAATAATATATAATATGTATACAAAATTAAAACTATCTAGATGCATATCGTTATCATAAATCATCAGAGAACAGGTTCAGAAATGGGTACAATAGTGCATGTGCACATCAATAGATTTAAAAAAAAAAACAATTAACTAGAAGCTAAGGGTATAAAAATCCAGATGAAACGTATGAATTAATATTAACATATTTGTTAAATCAAAGAAAAAGAAATTAGATTTTTCTCGTCTTTTTTCATCCTTTGGAAATCTAAAAATAATTAAATAAATAATAATATTCCAATTTTGGCATAGCCCTGAATCTTGGGACGCAACCGAAATTATAAATATAACTAAGAGATAAACACTATTCTGTCTTTATCTGTTTGCCAACAATTTAGCGTTAGTATCATGAGAAAGAAAGAGACCGGGATGCTTTCAGAAGCCGTACAATATGGGGATTCCCCCTTGTAATGGTTTCTTATGTGACAGCTAGTAAATATCTCTATGTTAAAAATATTACGAATCCACTAAAACTCATTTCAAACGGAAGTTTATTATATTGGAACGAATAGTCCAAAGATTAATTACATATTGGTGTAAGTTACTAGTTGTTTTGTAGGTTAGAATGTTAAATATTTGAGATCTAACTAAAAAGACGATTTTTATGGTACATACGTGTGAAAACTGTTTGTTTTTGGTCCTTTTGTACTTCGATTGAAGCAACCAAGTATAGCACATATGGCCATGATGTTTTGCTAGATATCGGACAAAAAATAACTCAAGTTTTTAACTATTTACGCACTTTTGACAGTCCGTTCGCCTGACACTCCAAACGTGAATGAAGTTCGTGCAGTTCAAATATCGCGGACATGGTATTTAGCCCGCCCCAAATCGTGTATTGGTTTCAACAATTGTTTGTCTCTTTTTCTCATATGCGTATAGAACCGAGCATAAAGAGAGAGCTATATTTTGCGAGTTTGTCAACGATTTGTCACAAATTAGTACGGTCTCTTTATATTGTTACTCTAAGGAATTAACAGATAAATCATTTTTAGTATTGCTTGTATAAGAAAGCCAAAAAGTGCGTATTGTAAGCGTAATTGAGGAGATATTGAACACAAAATGTCGCTACATAAATTTTTTCAAGTATTATTATATTACATCAAAATTAGGGCGAAGTTTTCAAATCAAATATTCTCTGAAAATATATTTGGTTTAAAAATCATAACGTTTCTCTGATTCCAAGAACGGTAACAACGTTAAGATGCTGCTCGTGTACGAATGACAAATGCCTCTTGCAAAGTTCTGAAGTAAGGAAGAGCCTACGGCGAAACAGCTTTTCATTAAAAGTTTTCCTTTCTGTCTTCTTGCAGCTTTCACCATCTACTTCTTCTTCATGGTGAGCTTCTTCTGGCTGAACGTCATGTGCTTTGATATATGGTGGACCTTTAGGTAAGTACCAGATAGTTATTTATAATATTTTAACCTTTAATTTATGTGAGATTGAAAAATAGAAATGATTACTAGTATATTTTTTAACAGGAAAAAGACCTAAAATTATTTCAAAGTAATTTTTAGTGTTCTTATTTTATTTTTCTTGTGATCTGTCCCGGTATGGTATTGCCACTGATAGCTCCGTTGTTACCTATGGTACTGTTACTTGCGTTGTTTATGAGTAAGAGGGAGATGTTACAACAGAGTTATCAGCGGTTTGTTGTATGTGTAACATGTGACTTTTTAACAAAATCCCCACCCCCTCCTATAACTTCAAGTACATAGATTCCTTGCTTAAACCCATATCTTTAATGTGTTACCTAAAATTCGAATTAAAAATTTATATATGCAGTCGGGAGCGTCGCTACTGTAGATATTATGTAAACAAAAATCTTCCAAAAATTAGTTTGTAAATAGGCCATTTTTTTCTCATTAAAGCCCAAATAAAAAAAGATATGATATATTTCGTATTTGCGTACGGTAACGTGCCACTGATATTTTATGCCAACCTTATTTTGCCCACTACAGGCGGTAATCCACCGCTATTGGATCGCTAAAAAAGAAATCTCTTTGACAGACTGTAACCTAACCTAACCTAACGACTGATTGGCTATACGCGTACCTACGTATGCGAATGGGCGGGTACCTACTCTCACCAGATGCTAGCGACGATGTGATTAACAATTTTATATACTGTAAAACTACGACCACAACACAAGTTTTTGACAACTTTTAAACAAAATATCTTAATTCTTAGGTTTTTTAAATTTTATTTAAACAATAATAATTATTATTTTTAAATTAAAAAAAACAATATTTAGTTAAAAGCTCTGCGATGTAATTAGTTTCACGCGTGACAGCTGTTTCGCCTTCTGAGGGCATTATCAAACTGTCAGTAGAATAATAATAATTATTGTTTTAATAAAATTAAAAAACCTAAAAATTAAAATGGAGTTCTACAAAATAAACTTTAAAACCATAAATAAAAATATCTTAATATTTATACTAAGGTAAACGCTCTGATTGAAATGGAAAATGTGTTGTTTTTAAATCTATTTATAAACTAACGGACTATTGTCCAATTACAAAAAATACATAACACGAAATGGGAAAAAAGCATCAGAGAAAGAACAGCACATACATTATATTTAATGAAGCAATGACAAAAATAGAACAAAATATAGATAAGAAAAAACATTCTAATAAAAACCAAGTTCAAGTCAAAATTTTGGTAGAGTTGTAAAGAGTGACAAAAATCATTTAGACTGGTACCAAAAATTTCAAGACCATGGCTTTAGTTAACAAGTCTCGAAATTTTGGATAGTGGAGGATGATACCCATAATCAGTAGAGTGATAATTAAGGAACAGCAATTCATGGTTTCTGAGTCTACGGCAAGTAATGTTGAACTGGATGAGTTGCAACAAAAAAGGTGAGTCAAATATACAATTAATAATTTTGAAAATATCGTAAATATATCCACTTCCTAATGTTCCACGGTATCACCCTAAAACACGGTGTATAAGCGACTTTACCCAGTGTAGGATATTTACGTTAAGAATACGAAAAGAACTCAACCGGATATTTTATTGAATACTTCTATTATTATTTCAGATTCTTTATTGCTGTCAATCTTATCCGAATCCTTGCTTTGTATTGTTTGGTATTCTGCATTCACACGGCCCATTGAAACCAAAGTGATCAAATTACATCTGGCGATAAATTTTCTGAAATGAGAAATGTCAGAAACAGGCCACACAAACAAGGAACCTCACCACGTAACAACGACGTACGAGGAAGGTGGTCTACCTTCATGTGTTGCTTTGTGGGCCTGTTTGGAGGCTCTATACACATTACGCAAGTTGAGGTTAAGGGGTTAATCCCTTTAAGTGAATTTCTTGTTAGGCTCCCCATTTACTGTTCGCATCTCAATGCTCGATCCTAAATGCAAAGATGTCAATTTAAGAAATTAGCAGTAAATCACAGTTTTGTGTGTTTCATAAGAAGAGTATGAAATATGTGTGTATTTATTATCTGGATTTTAACGGATTATTCACGTGTGAGTAAAACCCTTCTTAAATGGATTGTTTTTGTAAGATGTCTAAACTATGTTCTCGAGTGAATTGTGATTCCAATTCAATCGTTAAAAATGTTTGTGATTCATTTGATTTCTTACATATATTTTTGCGTGATACCGCACAAGAGTCTGACAGCTTGGAGGCGGTGGAACTATGGCATCCCCAATTGGGACATGTTCTGAGGTCGATGGAAGTAGAGGAGGCGAAGGAAAATGACAAATGAAGGTTGGAAGTACAATGCGCTAAAAATGCTGAAATAAACGAATATAATGCCAAACATGTATAACTCAATGTTGAAGAATAAACTGGCTGAAATCTGAACACGTTACTATCTTAGAATATTTACACCTAATGTGACAAGTAAAAAACACACGTACGTTCCCAGTAAATTCAAACATTGGTCATGTATGACAAATATAGACGTTCCAAGAATACGTGTGTATTGAGAAAATAGACATTGGACGATATAGACTAACGACGGATAAGACGACCTACTGCCAGTGTGTTGTCTTTCTTATACTTATGTGTTGCCACGTTCACCATCTCACTCTCTCTAATTGTGCTTAAAATCTTCGAGAAATAGTGGAAATAATAGTTTTATTTAAAATAATTAGTAATTTGCGAATAGAGTGTTATTTTTTGGCTTTTACTAGTGTTTGCAGTGTGATGGAAACACTTTCTCATCACACACGAGGGCATTTTGGCACTTATTTATGTAATTTGTTTATACAATATATAGTATATGACCTCAAGCGACATGTGACAGTTTTTAATATTAAATCCGCTAAATCGAAAGTACCGTATCTGTTGCTTGCCACTTTGAGAGCTTTACAACGTGTCTATAATTTTATTACGTCACTGCACTGATCACCAAAAATCATTGAATTCAATGTCTAATTATTATCTTCATGTCGGTCTTTATGTGAAAAAAAAAACATTTAAATGAATAGATTTTATTTTTCTATGCTAGGTTTCGAACCTATGACCTCTGGGCTTAAAACCATGAAACTTGCCCCTCTATCGTTTTCATTTTTAACTAATTATAAACATTGCATCACAACTATCTTAGAGATAATGTGATTAAATAAAACAATGGAAGTGTACCCAGATTCTCCATTAGTCATGCAAATATTTATTTTGCTTATAATCAAGAAAATTATTTGGTAGATGGGTTCTTGTGATAAAATAATCGAGGAAATAGCTTGTCAAAAGAACCGCCAACTCAATCAGTATCAGAAACAGATAACAAAATGTTTTTTTATCGCCAGATGATGAGTTTACCGAGCGGGTGCATTTAACGTTGGACTTTTAAGAAAATTGTATCAGTCGGCACAAAAGTGGTTTAAAAATAGCTCGTGAAAAACCAACAAATAATATTCACGTTGTATTTTCTAATGCGTCTGGAAATAACGTTGCTTTAAAGCATAGCTAGAAGAAAAATGGTTCTGCTAAACACTGCAATAAACCTTTAAATTATGAACTACTTAATTGTGAAAAATCGATTACTGGCTGGTTTAAAATAAGCAAGATCTAATCCAGAGCCAGCATCTCGAAAGAGGAACAAACTGATAAAAATACTTGTTGTATTTTGCTCACCTGCCTAAGTATTCAATGTGGAAAGCAGCAATAGTTGTAGAGGAAGCTGAAAGACTTGATTGGGTTCTCTATACTGCAAAGCCATCGAGATTGGTTCAATAGTGTTGAAAAAGGCTGAAGTGCCATTTGCAAAATTTACATCAGAGCACTTTAAAGTTTTTTGTTTGTTTTACAATAACATTCATAAGTCTTCAGTACCTGGATGGATTTTGAAAAAAAAAAATACTCAGATAACTCAATGCTCTCACTGAGTTATCTGAAGCAACAAAAAGTTTTTAAAAAGTCCCAAACTTGTGTTGCCTGATTCAAGCCTTCTCCCAAATGGTTAATATATTTTAGAATGTTGAAGGGCCACAAAAGTCTTCAGAATCAAACGAGAGTCAAGACATTCGATGTAGAAATAAAAACTGGTCAAAACTGCTGTTTTAACCAAAGTCTCGCTCAAGCCTTTTTGCCTTTCCTTATGAAAATAGATTGCAAACACCAGATTAATAAATACTTTTATTTTATTTTTGTTATGACTTACTATTTCGAGCTTGTTTTTCATTGATATTTATAAGGATAAAGATGCAAAGTGGAAAATTTTCCTAGTATTGCTCTGAAGAAAAATTCACATTAAAAAAATGTCCACCAGATCTGAATAGCTAGGTACTTCTTAATCTTCCCCCTTCTCCTCGCCACATCCATCGGGAACACAATATTCCCCTAATTTGAGATGCCGTAGTTCACTGGCTCAGAACAGTTGAGACTCTTGTGCGGTATCTATCTGAAAAAATAGCAAATACATTTCAAAAAAATTATGCTGAGAAGACAGACGAGATGATGAAAAATCATTCAAATTCTATCTCCCGTCGTTTCTATCGATTCTCATTTCCGATATTACTGTATGAACGTGTATTCCCATAGCTGCGAGCTATATGGTCTAGAAAACAATCAAACTACACAAAAATAAGTGTATTGTCCAGCTCACTATAATAACCCATCTGGTATAATTATTTGATCTCCCGCGTTGCTGCAGCACATTCTCACCGTCTCGGCAGTATCAAGGAAATAATCGAAAATTGCACCAACTCCATAGTTTTAGCACAAGTCTTTTTAAAAGGGTCAATTCAAAAGTAATGTTGAACGTAAAATTTATTCAACACCTCATTTTTAATCTTGTTTTCAACACCTACGTTATTAAAATTAATATTTTTAAATAAAATTTGCTGTGTTTTGCAAACACTGTAGGTTGTGGCTAGAAAATATATTATTATGAAGAATATTTTCGTAAATACAAGCAATTATATATTTTTATTTATCACTTTCAAAAAGTTCAAGGTTCTTCCTACATTCATTTTGTATTTATTTTCTTCTCGAGTGATGAATGAGAAAACGTTAAGAATTTTCGTAAAACATTTTTGAAAGAGCAGGTAATTAAACACAAAACTCTACAAATCACTTTGTTTGATGTAATTTAATGTTGCTTTTACGACTTGAGTTTCAACATGGAAACTTGAATTGAAGAATCTTTGAAAGAATAAATAAATTTACGACTGTTTCGACGTCTTCGGGAGAAACTGTAGTCTTATTTGTAATAAAAAATGGTAGATATAAAATAAGAATTATTATTTTTATTCAGTTTCAAAAATAAATAATAATATAACCAATTCCATGTATTTGTTATAACTCTTCAAAAAGAAAGAAAAGTAATAAATCAACTTTGTGAAACTTCAACAAAAGTAATTAAAATGTCAGTTTTTTTAAACTTTAACAATCTCATTAAATGCAAATATTTTATTAGTGTCATTAAGGCTTTCGCACTCTTCCTCCTTGATATATTTTCCCCTACTTCTACATTCTATCCCAGCAACCGCCTACACACAATTAACCAAAAGATTACACAAGTCACATTGTATTTTCTTCTATATTTTACTTTGATTTAATAAAAGAATAACCACGTTATATCCAGGCCAGCAAATCCTTTGTGATTTTTATTTCGTTTTTATTTACAAATACTCGTACAAAGGGAATCCACTATTTTCCAACTAGTAAGCTTCTTTTTCGATTCTGGAATTTAAACATTCACTTTTTTACTTACACAAGTCCTAGTTAACAATACGAGTCTTTTAGCGCGATTCAAATTTCACCATTCTGTTTTTTTTTATGGAATCTTAATGTACCTACCTAATGTGCCCACGAAAGTTTAGCCATTTTAAAAACGTTTTTTGTCTATTCAGCTACTGGCTACCAGCAAACTGTAGGGATTGAAGCTAGCTTCACACCGTATAATTTGCAGCTTAAACGACTACCATTATTTAAATTAAATCTTTGAAAATGTGAGTTTGGCCATCTTGGCACTTTTCTTTTGCTCGTAAACCCACGATAAAAACATGTGAATGCCAACTAATATAGTGCTTATGTGTATGTAAAATGCGTCTTACGCCCGGTGTGAATTAATAGCCAAGCTTTTTACCCCATACCCAATAGATTCGTAACCGAATAATTTTCTCCCTTGTGAATAGGGTCCGTTTCACTTTCGACGATAGGTTTCTGGTTGCTATCGGTTATTTTTTTAAATCTTTTTTGAATTTATTTCAATCAAATGAATGCAACTTATCTATAGATAAAAGAAAATATGTACGTATTAAGAACATTCATAAAAAATGATATTTCATAACGATATAAACAACGATTAACAAAAATTGAATAGAATATCATAAAAAAATCATTCATTACCTTAAATATCAATATCAAAATGTAAATTGCATAATACATATTCCAACGATATAATAAATAGTAATTTATTTTATTTGAATATACGCCCACGGAGCTATTACATAACAATTGAGTTATAGTGTAAACTTACTGTATTACAAAATAATATTAGTAAAATTAAATAAGTGAAGAATGAATTACATATCGTCGCCTGAAAGGTAAAAAGGCTAAAGCGCCATTTTGGAAGTTTACACCAAAGCATTTTTTGTTTTACAATAAAGTATATTTTTGTCCTAAAGTAAGTAAAGTTCTCAGTACGTGGTTGTATTTTGAAAAAAAAATGTCAACTCAGGTAACTCAATGCTCTTACTAAGTTACTTGTGTCGCTTGAGTAAAGCCTTCTCCCAAATGGTAAATAAATTTTCGACGACTGAAGGGCCACAAAAGTCTTTACAATCAAACGAGAGTCAGAGCATTCGATGCAGAAAAAAAAAACTGATGAAAACTGCATATTTAACTCATTTTGACCAAAGTGTCTCTTAAGCCCTTTTGCCTTTCCAGCAACAATATATAGGAAATAATAAAAATATATAAAATTTCAGTTCAAACGAGAGGAAGGATGCTGAAAAATAGATGAACTAACTAAACATAGTTTTAAGAGAAAGAATAAAAAAATATATATTTATTTATTTATTTATTCGTGTCCAATATCAGCAGAACAATATTCCACCCTTTTTAAATATTCAACCCTCAACACCGATCGTAAATTGTTCCACAGTTCTCTATTTTCAGAAAATTATAAAAAATAAATATCAGTGTTCAGTGAATAAAGAATTCTTCGATGAACCTTATCCGCGGAGTGTTTTATCGACCTTGTCTGTCCAAATTCGAGTTAAAACGTTAAAGCTTCAATAACTTGATATCCATTAACATTACATGGCAAAAATTAACATTTGCGTGATAACATCATATTCGAAACGTAGAGTATAACCTTCACCTACCACTTAAAAGCTCAAATCATGATGTGTTTTTCGACAGATAAGGCATTTCAGCATGATGAGCTTAACTGTGCGTGCTTTTAAAGTCGGTGGTAATTCTCAAATAAGCTTTATTAAGCTATTATGCAATAATGAACGCTGGCAATGGCTAAAAGGCCGATCGATAGAATATATCAATCTATATTTTTCGCACGTTAGGTTGAGTTCAAATTGAGTTGTAATGGCTGAAAGCTTTTTCTCAATAAACGTGATTCAATTACCAATCAGAAACCATATGCCAGAATTAAGTCTGGCTGCGAAGAAAACATAGTAACCACTGATAGATGTTAAAAACTTAAAAGCGTTCTGTACTATGAAATGATACATTGATATTTATAAAATATTTTTTACTTTAATTTTTCAACTCCATTGATTTTCTACAAAATTTTAATTTGCAACAAATACTTTTTCTAAGCTAGTCACGGGCAACAACTTATTGAATAATAAATACAATAGTCACGGTTATATGAACCACATAATATAAATTTGACTACTTTTATTTGCCTTATTTACTTTTGTTTAATTAGGTACTTGTCTCAAATCTATATACCGTGCATTCAATAAATGCGGTTAATTCAAACTCATTTGGCTTATATTGTATAATGAATTGCTTATGCAATAAAATTTATTTAGCGAATTAAAAAAAAATCTTTAATTAAGTTTTTTTATAGAGAAAGCTTTAAGCCTACATCGAAGGTTTTACTCGCTAAGTCTCTTATAAACAAAGCTTTGCTAATATCAAATTTCTTCTTTGTGAAATCTTCTACAAAAGGCCGGAAATCGAGTTTCAAGGACCCACGAAGAAGATCCCATATCAAATAATTAAGCCTGATTACTTTTCTTAAATGGTCCGAGAAAGCAGTCTAAGAGATAAAGTAATACCGAGAAAGATACGTAGGGGGAGTTATAAATTATTTTTAGGCGTACGTAGTAAGGAAGAAATTCTAGATGAATTTGGCTGAATAAATTCCAATGAAGGTACCAGTGGTATAGTTCTTTTTTTTGCTTTTGGTTGGAATTTTACACACGATTTTTTTAAATGGGAGGCCTTGCTTAGTTGACCCATATCACAAACGAAATGGGAACACGCGGAAGCTCGTTTTCTCTTGATCAGGTTTATATGATTCACTTCCAAAAATACCATATTTAATTTCTATTCCTTTCTATCCTCACACTAAACAATTTAAGATTTTTAAAACATCTAAATTTCGGTTTAAAAAAGCTTTGTACTTAATAAGCAAGGCTGATCGTGCAAGGAAAAAATACACACTTCTGTTATTTATTTAATTAAATACTAACGGACTATATTCTAATCATAAAAAAATACATAATACAAATTGGGAAAAGGAGCAACAGGAAAAAAAAACAGCACAAACATCATATTTAAATGAAGCAATAACAATAATAGGACAAAAAATACATTAGAAAGAACAAAATATTCTGGAAAACATTTTTAATGTTTTGCGATTGAGCCCTTTTATTAAAAAAGACGGTAGGCTTATATTATCAGAAGCATTGTTTACGATATATTAAAAAAATAATTAATTATTTGTATTTGCTTCTTTCGGGATTTAACTTACGATCTCTGGGTTAATTGATAAGTCTACCGATTGCTATCAATAGTTGATTTTGCTAGTGATTAACTCTACGTGTTATATTTTACGCGTAAATACTTTAATGTCACATCAGTGGCTGTATTTAAATTGTGGAAATTATATATTAATAAAAATAATGTATGATTATATCTGTAGGTACAATCGTTCTTTAACAGTAAAGAAAATTCTGAAGGAAACCACTGTGGTTAACCAACAAACAACTGCATCCTCAGACATAGAAAATAACAATAAAATATAGATTAATATTAAAAGTACACTTTGATGTTGTGGTTGGTGCTAAGAGTTTAGAATGAATCATTACGAGATAAGAGAGTGAGTCAAGCAAATGACTGAAATTAACTATTATAGCACCGTAAGGCCAGAGTAAATAATGTTTTTTTACCGTGTAGATAACAAGAGACCACACATTCCCTAAGTGGTCTATATGGACCCTCCAGGATCGATTTCGAGTTGCTCGGGGTCCATGTTAGTGAGAAAAAATTTTGGGGTAACTCAAGAGTGGACCCCCAGTTACATCAAGTCATCATTAACATTCGAGCGTTCCATAAATGATGTTGGATCCGAAGCTATGGCAAAACACCGAATGTGTTTACAGCTTCACATGTATTTGGAAAATAATAAACTGTGAAACGATAAACTATACTACTTAATGGAAGTGTGTTATTATGCATGTGGAAAGATGATTGGAAATTAAGGGAAATTGAGAAACCATTCACTCACCGATGTAGTTGAAATGGAAGTTCTTGATTCTTATTACACAATTATATTGTTAATGAAACGAATCACAACAAAACACCACACTTAATTTCACATTACTTGGAGAACAACAAACCAACGACAAGCGACTAACGAACAACACAATACACATTTTTTCACATTAAACTCTTCTGTTTCGATTGTAACTTGTTTTGAACACCATTTTGTTCTATACAGAATTCGAAATTGCGAAATGGTTGGATAAGGTAGGAGCTGAACCAAAAACATGAAGTTTAAAACCTATTAAATTATCACATTGAAATCCAAAAAATGACATAATAATTTTACTAGGTTCTGATTTGTTTTGTCCTAAAACTAAATATTCACTTGCATCTTGTGTATTATTAATAAAGGTAGATATTCCTTTTTTTACAACCGTCCACTCTGCATTTTTTTTAACAAAATGAGTAATACTGTGTCAGCCATGAAAAACACATTTGACGTTAACAGGTTTAGAAAAATTGTTTAGGAACTTTTGCATTAGCGTGACATTGAACTTTCTGAAACCATGATACATAAACAAAGACATGAAGTTCCATTCAAGTTAATATAATATAGTATTGTCTCTCACGTGCAAATTAGTGTTCTTTTTATAAACTAGTGTAATGTAACTTGGCCTACCAAGTTTCATTTTACAATATTAAGTCACATTTCAAATATAGAACAAAAATAATCATTTGGTATAATATAAAATTATAGGTTGGAACTTTATCGCTAGTCTAGATTTCTTCTAGAGGATTCTTTTTATAATTTGATCATTTTCTTAACACATACGTAGATAAAATTTTGAAAATGTCACGCGCGTACCCACAATAAAATCATATTGTTAACTAATAATATTTCGTGGAATGGAAAAAAACTTATATAACTATTCGCGTATTTATAGATTTGCCGAACTGTCACTCTGTGAAATGGTTCAGATTCGTGAGATAAACTATCGAGAACTATTGAAAATTATTCAAGAAGGAAAAAACAATACATAATTAGAGTAATTTTCTTTTTTTTCCACATATTTCTACTATAGACATATATTACAGGTACAACGATGCCTGACACTAACTAACTGACCATTACGTCGTTTATTCGCGGGGGAGGCAGAAAGGATGGACTGTAACACATCTCTGTCTAGGCACACACTACTTGCTTCATTCACATTCATTCATCGTTTCATACATACTCTTCTGTTATTGTATACTCTTGAAATGATCCGACTTAAGTAATTGATTCACTCGATCGTGCCATATCTTTCTCGGGCATCCTCGATGTTTTCTACCATTCACTTCGCATCGAATATTCATCTTACACTCCTTTTATTTTTTTATCCGTTCTTTATGCCTAACTAAGCGTCCCCTTTTTAATCTTATTTATTACGCTTACATCAACCTTCCGTTCTTTTCGGATCTACACATTTTTGTCTGAGACGGTTTACATATATTTTTTTATGTATTAATTTTCTCAAATGAAACTTATCGTTTTTCAATCTTTAATTCAATAACGAATCTAAACATATAACAAACAAACGGAAAAATTAAGAAAACTCATTAAACTGATCGAAACTCGGTCGATAGGTAAAACTTCTCTTGAGAAGAGAAATTCTTTGTTTTATTTATGTTAGAAGTTTTACCAAACAACTGTTATAACAATATTTATGAACTGTGTTTGAGTTTCTCTATATTTGTAGATATGTTTACGCACCTACTTGAATTAAAAATCAACAGTACCTACCTTGGCATCAGGAAAAGGTTTTTATCAAAAACATCAGTGATTTTGCAATTTTTTTTCAAATTTTTACCTTGTTTTATGAAAAACATGCTAAAAACTAGTGAATTGTCGTTATAGTAAAATTAAGCATATTTTTTTCCGAAAATAAGAACAGAGAATCGAACATAAATATCCGCAGGCAGATCTGGGTCAGATATGAGATTGGCATTGCGGCTTCTTATGGTTTAGACTGCACGGTTCTGTTAGCGCGGAACGCATGCGCTACGTGTTTTTGCGCATTACCACGGGCGCGGTGTAACTAATAATACACAGATAGCATTTAGGTGTCCGTTTAATCAACATGATGATTTTTTGCGCATTACCATGAGCGCGGTGTAATATCAAAATGAATACACATATGGCATTCAGGTGTCCGTTTCATCGACACGGTGAAAACAGTTATATTCGGGTCTAGTCACAAAATGTAGATTACTTACCTACTTAATGTACTTTTCAAATACTAAATTTATGTGGGCGATACTTAAATTTGGAAAACTAAGTAATTCAGTTACAATAACTTGTTTTGTGGTAAGATAGTGCATTTTTAATAACGTTTTGAGTCCGAAAATTGTATTACAATCGCAATTACGCAGTCGGAACACAGCGTTATTATAAGTTGCAAAAATTAAAATAATTATAATATTTAAACGCTTATAAAAACAGTGCGGTTTGCTACTTCAGATAACTGACCAATTTCCGTGACTGCGTGAATAATTCATCAACATTATAATATATTATACTATATACGTAAATATGACAACTAGGTCAATTATTAAACCCAGTATAAACAATTAGCATACCTACTACCTTCATGCTTTTACTATAGCAATGACATATTGCGCTTTGTTGTTTAAATTTTTTTAAATATGTATTTTTATTGTTTTTTTTACAGTTGAAATAAGATCGTTAAAAGAATCATAGCTCATGGTGGAAAAGTTGTTAAACTAGAAATTTTAACAATGATGTAGGACTTAGCTAGCAGAGGAATTGAACACACGACACCCGGGTGGGAATCCGCCGCGTTTGTCTACGCAGCTACTAACCGGCCAATTGAAATCTTAGTATGCATGAAAATCCTAGGTTTTTATTTACATATTCAGCACAAATCCTACGAAAAGCATATACATCAACATATTAAAAACCAATTTACTAGAACCTGAGGGTGTAAAAAATCCAGATGAAAAGAATGTATTAATATGAATCAATTTTTTAAAGCAAATAAACGGATGCGCTTTTCTCTATCAAATACGTGATTCTGAAGCCGGTAACAGCTTTCAAAAGCAATTCCAGAAAGCTCACCTGAAAAATTTCCCTGGAAAATACTAAAAGTTTACTCAAGTCCTGAAACAATGCGAGATACAGATGGGGTATTTACCTATCTACGTAATCGCTATCTCACTGAAATGCTGGAAAAAATTACGGCAATTTTTCGTTCTCATTCTTTATAAAAGGTATTTATGAATTAAATAAATTTATGCGGTGTACTCCATTCACTAAGAAATTCTAGCACTTTTGTACCTAATTTTTATAGGAAACCAATACATATATATAACAACGGCAAGAAGTGTTAGTTTCCCATGAAGTATCAATTATTTTGATTATAACCCTTTCCTTGGTATTACAGGTAATAATTTATTTTAATTGATATAGTCCAACTATTAAGGGATATTTAAGCATGCTTTACAATAGCTTAAAAAATGACTATAAAAAAAAAACCTTGTAAAATTCAATTAAATCTCTATTTTTATTGAAAAAACTGCTACGACTTTATAGGTATGACTGTAAATATGAATGAAACCAAACAATATATATTTATTTTTATTGAAAAAATATGACTATAGAAAAATAAAAAAATATTAGGTTGTAACCGAGACCTTCACTCTATCCGGGAGTGGCGCATCTGCCAACTTTGCCATTCGAACCATTTCATTAAGCGTCATTTCCAACAACCATTTACTTCTTGAAAGTTATCAATATTCTTATTAATGTTCTATTATGTTTTCGGTATTTTGGCATGCATCTTTATAATCACGAGCAACGTTCTATCCGAACACAATTGTAAACATAGATGGCGTCATGTATTTTGAAAAATAAACATTTATCAAAGTCCCTTTTGATATTTTTTGGAGATTATTTCAAAAATCAATATTAAACTCAAATAGCGCATATCGGTCAATATATGCCAACGTATTAAATCGCCTAAGGGAGTGATGGATTCGGTTTGATTAATCAAATGCACCGTTTAGTAAAGCCTAAAAACGTCCCATCAATTTGATTCAACCATCCTCAACTGTTATTGTCCACTACAAAAGAGATCTCCACTATTTATTCGTTTGTAAGCCTTAAAGTTTCTAAGCTTATACAAAACTCCTTTAATTTACGACTCGAATTAAACAATGTTATTTGTTTCTTTTTTTTTATGGTGGTTTTTTATAGCGCAAAGCGAAGAACCGGAAAGCCAACACGTTTTGTCTTTGACCCCGTAAATTCAAGCCATCTGCTGCTTATTTCAGAACAAACCTTTTTATGTGAGCATCAAAAGACTTGTTGGAAATGTTTAAAAATAAAAATATCCAAATATAACATAAAAATAAATATTTTACAATATCGTCTCTGCAAAGGCAAAAGGGCTAAATTACTACCATTTTGGAGAAGGCTTAACTCCAGAAACACGGGATTGGAGCTTTTTTAAAAAAAAAAAATTCTGTTATTTTGTTCTCCCTCTGTATGTACAGGTATATATAACCGCACACTTTGTATTTTTTGTTTAGTTTAATTTTGTAGCTGATGATGCTTAGGCTAAGCAAAACCGGCCGGTCACAAAAATTAAAATAATATTCGAGGTCTTATACAAAATTATCATTTATTTAAATATTTCAAACCACAAAGTGATTGCTTTCTACGAAAATATATATTAAAAAAAAAAAAAACAAACAAACAAACAAATATAACACAAAAAAAAAATAGATATAATAGAACTTTTATGAATGTGAACCGATCTAATTTACTCAAAAGTTGATAAATAAATTATTTAACAAGGATAGAATTATTTCCCAAACAGAATAATAATGGCAATTATTTATAAAAGTTACCGTATTTTCCTTTTTTAATGATCTCCAGATTGCCCAAGTGACAGACCACCATTCAGAATTGAAACGTTCCTTAAACTATTTTTGTCTTTAGATATCTATACATTGATCAAATCTGAATAGCCAGGTATTTCCCATTCCTCCACTTCCCCTTTCCTTTCCCTCCACTCCATAATACCATTCAACCCTTTTGACCTCATGACATTAGCCGAAAAGCTCCAGGTAATTGGAACTCGAGTATGCGATATCCATTAAAACCTAATTTGAAGTGGTGAATATTTTTTTCACGGACTATTTTTTTGCTGGTTGTATCGACTTATTGAACTTTAACACCTATGGCTGTCGTTTCCGTGTTAATTTTTTTTTTGTAATGTAACGATGCGTTGGTACTTCGATATTTATAAAAGGATCTCTCATTCACGAAACGCTTTGGGGCAGATATGATCAAAGTGTTTTAGCTCGCAAACCTTTTAAAAGCTATTATTATGGAAATTCATTTATGAACGCGTCGAGAATGCAACTCCGCTGAAATTTAAACATTAAAATGTTATGTGATTTTCTTTCTACGTCAATGCATTTTAAAACATTATTTGTTGTTTTCTTTATGCTTGCTGAAAGTTGAGTATTTTACACTCACTTTTAGTTATTACCCAGCGTTGTTCGAGATTTTACCATTCTTCTTTCGTACCTATCCATATATGGAAATATGGAACCAATAATATGGCTAAATATTTAAATAATATCAATAATCTAAAACACAAATATGAAACAGAAAAAAGTCATAAACTAAAAAGAACAATGGTCATGACTGAGACTCAAACTCGTAATCTCTACTCTATCCGGAGGTAACACTCTGCCGATTGAGCCATCGAGACCTTATTAGAAAGCGGCATTTTTAAACGATCTCATACGAAGATATTAAAATATTAAATAATTTTCAGTATAAGTATGAGATCGTTAAAAATGCCGCTTTCTAATAAGGTATTGATGGAATAATTGACAGAGTGTTACTCCTAGATAGAGTAGAGGTTCCGAGTTCGAGTCTCGGTCATGACCTTCTTTTTAAGTTCTGACTTTTTTTGTTTCATATCTGTGCTTTCAAGTTATTTGACTTTAATAAATAATATGGCATTTATTACATTTAAAAAAAAATTAAAAGCAGAATAAATACATCATGATGAAAATGACTAGAAATGGAAAGAACGATCTTGCTAAAATTGCTTTGATTTAGATATTTAATTATTTTTTATTATGTTTCTATATGAATACCATGTCAGGAGATCTAACTGCTCTTAATTGTCTGGAGCCAGTGGGACTGTAGTATCCCGATTAGGGAATATCGCGAGGCTGAAGGTATTGGGGAGGGGATGGGATAAGGAGGAGGAAGGTGGAAAAGTATCTGTATATTCAGATCTGTTCACCAAACACGGTTAAATTCATTTTAAGCAACATTTCGATTCTGAATGGTGCTATTTCACTAGGGCGATACTTGGAATATCTATCACCCATTCATACAAAAACAGGTGTGAAAATTTCATGACGCCAGACCTCACCGTTTAAGGGTTTTTACTTTTCAAAAAAATACATTTCAGTGTTATAATTGAGATTTAGAAATTAAATAACGTTTTACTAAACTTCTACATTTATTTTATCTTTTTTTCTTCCCTACCTTATTTTGTTGTGACCAACACGCTGAGCACATGTGTTCAAGTACCTCATCCTCGTGGCTTTGTTACCTAGGTTACTGGTACGAAATTAGTTTCCCGAGTTGTTTTTGGCAACCTCTGATGTAACAGGGCACCAAAAGACGATGAACATGTTGAAAAACCCATTAAAAGAGTCACCAGTTGGCCATGTAAGTATTACTAGTATCGTGATGTAATTTTACAATTTATTAATATCTTATTGTTTCCTTGAAAACATTATGCTGAGTCGTAACTATGGGGATTTTATACATTTCTTGGATATCCAATCGATGAGTTAAGTTTTTCGTAAAAGTAAAGAATTCATTCATTTTACTGTCAATCTTTTCGATAGTTGAGTTCTGACTCAAAAATACTTAGAAGCATAATCTATTAGAATTTTGTAGGTTTTTTTGTTGTATTTCACACTATGAATCAATGATTACAGGAAAGTGTGTACTTTTATTGAGTTTGATAAAATGAAGGACATTTATAAATAAACAAAATATAAATGAAAACAAGCATAACATGGTTTTTAGTCGCAGAACTTCATTTCAAAAAAATTATAAATCAATATTTTAAAATTTGGTAAAATATTTTAATAAATAAAAAAATAAAGACTTATTGCTTACTTTTGAGAAAGATTTTTTGCATTGGTATTTATTATTAATTTTTTTTCATTATTTTTTTGTTTCTTACAATACCTACCTCACTAGGTCATTAGAACCTGTTCTGAGGCAGGTGACAATGAGTACAAGTGACAGTGAGTAGAATAATATAAAAAAATTATCATATTTGTTACACAATGCTAGATGATACAACAGATACTGACCGTAAAACTCTCTTGATACCATATAAGATACATTGACAGTAGGTAAAATTGCAAGGCACATCCTATAATTAATGACAGTGGATACGATACAAATATACGTACATTTTACATCGTAACCGTCCTACAATTATTGATAGTGAATACATTACCTGAAGAAAATACAAAAAAATCTAATTTTAAAGTAATATATTATAATAGTGGAGTCAAAAGAATTATTAGCAAGCAAAAATTTCCTCTAGTGTTGGAAATATCATCGGTTTCCACTGATCAGCGATTTAATTTTCCTTTTATGATATCTCCGAAAATATTATTAGATTTCTCAGAATCAAATTAGCGCCATGTAATGGCAATGGGTCTGGAATCTTTGAATAATTTATAAGAAAAGCTCAATATGTTGAATTTGGGCAGCTGCCAAAATCTAAGTTTTGTGTAATAATCTATTGAAGATGAAATAGAATATTTTTATGTTAATTGTTACCCGGGTAAAAATTGAGTTGACCCGAATCAAACACTGTTTTTTAAACGTTTTGATGGTATTTTTAATTTAAATAACATACAAAATATTATTTTAATGTTTCCCCGCTCGAGCTTCCCGTTCATTTAATATTGATAATATCATTTATATTCAAAATCCTAGTGATTTTAATTTTAATGAAAAAGGTTGATTAATTTAATTAGTCTGTATTTCGTATTTCCCCAATTTTGTGTCACTCTGTGTCCCAGATCATTTGTTTATTAGTAATTAAAAATATATATTTTGATTGCTTAGGCAAAAACAGAAAATCTCGGAAAATTCATCATAGAAATGTCATGGGGTAATCGCTATTTGCTTTTGAAAAAATCACGAATTCAGCTAAAAAAAATAATGTTTGCACAATTAATGCAACTATATTTTCTTTTGTTTTTAATGTTTTTCCAGTGATAAATGTTCAATTATTTTCGAATATCCTGTTCTAATTTTTTTTTGCTACTAAGCTTTCTTGGAATTTACTGAATTTCAATGCTTTACTATTGAATTAAAGATTGGCAAATTAAAAATGTATCAGCACTCCAATCACACTCACTGTCTACTGAAATAGCGATCATGTTTGGGTTTCCTTATCAGTTATATCCTATTTTTTAGTCTACGTACTATGAATCGTTGAAATTCGTTTACTACTCGTATTTTTAAACAGATTCAAACCTTACCCTAATCTAACAAATCCTTACTTTCGTAAACCTTTTCTAACCTTAGGCAGTATTCATTATTCAAGCATGCTATTAGTGACATGACATTACTTTTTTTTTCAATCTGGATAAAAAACCCCTAGTGCTTGGATTCAAACAGAAAAAAACCGGAACACTGTTTTGAATCGTGATATTCACTAACCCTTACAATCCTGTTTGTTAGATATAGATACAACTACTGCAGTATAAGCAATTTAAGTACATTTGAAAAATCTGCATTTAAATTATAAAAAAAATACCCTGCATATATTATTTGTTAACTCACTTGTACGACAGCGGAAACTTAACTGATAAATACAATATTGATATCGTGTGTACACAATGCATTTTTAGTAATACAAATGATAAATTTATGTATTTTCGTAGAAAGCAATCACTTTGTGCTTTAACATATTTAAATAAATGAAAAAATAACTTTGTATAAGACCACGAATATTATTTATTTTTTTACGACCGGCTGATGCATAATCAGGGTACAACATTTAACTAAACAAAAAATACAAAGTGTGGGGTTATATATACATACAGAGGGAAAACAAAATATAAAATAAAATAACAATACAATGAGAAAACAATAAAATAAAATTCAAATTATAAAAATTAAAAGAGAGAAAGAGACATATAATATGAATTGAAAGAGAGAAAATAATATCTAAAATTTTCAAAATTGGTCAATCATTATTTTATGCAGCAATTTTTGTACAAGTAACGCGAGTAAAAGTTTTAAAATAATTTGAGAACCAATCGTTTGGGTTGGTAAAATTGTTGAATCACGACTTCACAACATTTTTTCATTCAGCATTCGGTATCTTTTACTTTGACAAATACTCCAAAGTCACAGTTTATAACAAGCACCCGAATCAATATTATTTTTCTCTTAGATAAAATACTACAGTAAGTCTATAAGCTACTTTCTAGCAGCTTTCCGCATAATATATGTCCATTCCGTTCCGATGCCGTTCATGAAAAATCCAATACGTGTTCAAATGGGTTCGAAAATGATATGTAGTACGATTCGCTTATTTGTTTTGAACGTTTGCGTTTATATTGGAATTTTTCTGGGTGGGTTTGTATATTGTTCCCAGTCCAAGCTTCCTGAAAATGTTTACATTATGCTTTACTGACTTACCACATTGTTCCGGAGAAGCATATGGATGAAACCACGTCGGAATAAATGTATTTAACGTAATTATTGAAAATTGTTAAGCGAGATATTGAAATGTACATTTTGTTTGTGAAATGTGATAAGTCAAAATAAGTTAAAAATAAATTGATACACTAAACTTATCGTCATTGCCAGGTATTTAAAATTCTGAATCATATTACATATTTATAATAAATATTGATTCAATAATATTTTCGCAAAAATCTATTAAAATCTATAAAATAAAAAGTTTGTATAAGACCACAGAATTTATCCAAAAAAAAAAGGCCGACCGGCTTCGCTTAGCCTAAGTATCATCAGTGTACAAAATTAAACTAAACAAAACAAACAAAATATACGGTTATATATACATACAGAGAGAAAACACAACATAATATAAAATAGGAGAACAGTAAGAAAATAATAGAATAACATTTGGCTTATAACAAAGGAACAGAGATAAAAAGACAGATAGTTTGAAATGAAAAAGGCAAAACGTTAACTCAGAAGGTGATTAAAGAATAATGAGAACTGTTATGAGTTTGCGGGAAATATACGTAATATTAGACTACTGTACCAATTTAACTGATCAATTAGATTAGATTGTTAAGTTCAATGGCCTTCTTTATTTCTAGTGGTAAAAACAAAAATAAAAATAAAATCCGTGGTCTCATACAAAGTTATTTTTACATTTTTCATTTAATATTATCTTTTATTTGGGTTTATATAATTATTCCATGTAGGATAAGTGTAACTTAGTACGTACACTATAACTTTATACAAATACTTTGTTTTTCTTCTTCCTTTAGCATGCTTAAATAAAGTTTGATTTAGGTGGGTTTAGACAAGAATTCTTAAGTTATCGTAGATAAACGTGGGCAGAATATGGAACAAAACTATTTTTTGGAGGGTGAAAGAAACTAGATGGCCTTCTCACAGTAAAAATATTAATATATTTATACTAAAACATGAACACAATTATTAAAAAAAACTCTCTGAATTTCTTACACGCCTTTGCCGCAGCGATTTCTTCCTAGATCGACTGGTTAATTTTAAACTACTTATAAATTAAGAAGACTAAAATCAGTGTTGTGTATTCGTTTTGTCAATAATACAATTTTTTAAGAAGGTTCAAGGACATTTAACTTCAACCACATCGGTGAGTGAATAGTTTCCAATTTTTCTACTTTTCCAATAATCTTTCCACATTCATAATTGGACACAATTCACCTGAAGCTTAAAACACATTTAGTGTTTTATCGCAGCTTCGGATCCAACAATTTTAGTACAATTATATTTTACGGGTGGTTGAAATACTTTAATAAGACTGCGCTAATTCTTAGAAGAAATGGCTAGTTGGGTATAAAATGAACAGCTGCAAAAAATCTGGCTGGTAAAAAATAAAATTTTAAAGCAAGTGAAAATTATTTCACTTTCGACAGGCACAAAAAATACTGTGACAAATATCACAACGTCAATAAAATAATAAACTGCGCCTAAATACAGTGGTATCAGCAGTCTAGGTTATTGCTTCCGTGGCACATGTGGTAGATTTAGTTCATTAATCTCCACAAACGTAGAGTCGTGTTAAACTCTAAACGAAGGAATTTGTAATCCTCATTAAAATAACCATTTCGGATACTAAATTAACGATTATTGTTTATTCGTAGGATTACTGGAAACTCGTATACATTATCATAACAACTAGAGGTGGGTAATTTACTTAGTTGAACGATTAAGAACCACCAGAAAAGTACATTAAATTAGTACATTTAACAGTGGGAATGTATTTTTTCGTATTTTGGTACTATTGATTCGATGGAATTCTGTTTTCATATGATTTTTTAAAATTAAATGGCATCATTAAAAGTCCACTTAAGATCGGACCGTCTTCACTGCAACGGACATATTCACAGTGGTACAAATTAATTTTACTTAAGCTTATTTACAACATCTATTTCAGGGTTGCTTAACTTTAAAAAATATAAAACTGCATTCGCAAATAATTGTGTTTGGTTTGTTACAACCTGAGAGAAATTTAAAATGTGGTTACTTTGAAAATATTACGTTAACTTAAAAAATATAGTAAACATAATAATAATAATAATAATAATAATAATAATAATAACAAATCTTTATTTAAATACAGTTTACAGTAATAACAGCAAAATAATAAAAATGAAAGCAGAATAATCATATAAAATACATAAGGTGTATAAAGGTGTAGGTACATTTATATATTTTAACAAGAGATCTATACATTGTAAACAGTAAATATATACATATTTATATATATTACATAAACATTAATTAAATAGAAATATAGATCATTATTCGTATTTGCTTAAATACATATAAACTTAGTTTTCGTATATTTGTAAACAGTTATTACTTTTGTTTTCTCGTAATCTGCCTCACTAGGCAAGTCTGTGTTGAGGCAGTAATTTTTGCCGATTGTTTTGGTTACTTCAAATTAAATTAATCTATGGTTAATGATATTTAAAAGAGTGAATTTAATATTAATATAGAAATAGTAACATAAAATTGTACATACATGAATAAGTAATTATTTGTTCTGTGATTGGTTTATTCAATGATTTTGAATTAGGGTGAGTGCACCGGTAAATGCTCTGTCTTTGCTATTAATCCAAATTTTTATGTTATGTTTGAAATTATTTAATGTTAGACTTTGTTTTAAATTTTCTGGAAGAATATTGAAGATTCTTGTCGCAATGTACCTAAAACTCCGTTGACCAAATGTGGTAGAGATAACAGGATATTGGACTAAATCTTTGTTAGTGTTACGAGTAAATCGAGTGTGTGGTCTTTTTTCATAATGTTTATGTTTGTTTGTAAAAAGATGGGTGAAAAATTAAAATTGAATTTAACTTTAAAGCATCAATGCTTATGCTTATTGTAATGCTTAAAAGTTAATTCCAATTATAATATTTATTCTCAATTTAGTAAGAAGTCAAAAGATTTTCCGTATTTAGAAAAATGGATGTTTATCTAGATATTCAATATGTGTTCGGGTAAAACATTGATTATCATAAAAAGATGGCAGCCTAAAATCAAAAGAAATTAAAATATTAATAATTTTCAATAGAACAATGAGATCGTTTAAAAATTTCACTTTCTAGTGAGGTCGTGATGGCTTAGTTGGCAGAGTGTTACTCCCGGATAGAGGATAGGTTCCAAATTCGAGTCTCGGTCATGACCATTGTTATGTGTAGCTTCTAGCTTTTTTCTGTTTCATATTTGTGTTTTAGATTTTTAATATTAGTATTTAAAAATTTAAAAATAATAACCTAAAGAAGGTCGTTCAAAGTAATCGTTCAACACAAAACAGAACATAAATATAAAGCTTTGTCCTTTTGTCCGGGATCCAGAGAACATCTGCTGGTACAACTTATTTCAGCTACGAAATCTCATAAACCTTTTCAGGTTCACAACTCATTGCCATGACAAACATTTTACAAGGGACGTGACAGTTTTCTGGCTAGGCGATTTTATTCTTATTCTGCGTAGTAACGGCGCATGAATCTTATTTCTGCCAGTTGAGCTTACCTTTTTTGGTTGAAGGTTTTCACAAACATGTTTCATTATAGGATATGAATTAAACAATCGTATAGAAAAGTAATAATAATCCAATTGCTTAGAGGCGTGTGTGTGCTAGACCACATACGAACGTAATGCTAAGTCAAATTTAAGGGTAGGGAACAAGAATACGATCGATTAAGAAGCTAGAGTGGTTCAGACATGTTTGGAGGGTTGGTATAATTGAGAAATACTGTGGGGCGGTGTGTGAATATAAATGCAGCAAAGAGTTCAAACATTGAAAAATTCGACGTTTTTGACGTTGTTGTAGCCGAAAGGTTTTTTTTTCAAAAAAATATTTTACTGTATAAAGGTGTTCAGGATTTTTAACTTCAGTGGTTTTTACAGAAAACTGAAATTTTGCAAAAAATATAAAAATTGTTTTTGGCTAAAACAACACCAGTGTTCTTTTTTAATCTTAACACTCCAGCACAATAAAAAGTCACGAACCGCCACTGATGTCAACATCAGGTCGAGATGGCGTGATTGTTAATTATTTAATTTTTCATAAGTAATGTACATTTACTTGTTATAAAAAGGTAAATCAATTATCTTACTTCTTAAAAATAATACTAATCAAACCATATATACCACTTAATCACTATAAAATTTAGAATATAATATATCATAATTTTCAGTTCTTCCTTTGAATTTCGATATTTTATACAAGCACCTTTATTTATACGTCCAAAGACAGAGCTACATTCGTAGTAAAAATCGCAGCGTAAAATACCTTATTTTGTGAGAACTTTGTGTAATTTGATTTAGAAAATAAGACTGACAAAATACAGATGTGATAGAAACGAATAAAATGAACCATGGAAATCAAAATCTTATTAATTAGAGATTACAGATTAGAAAGCTTAATGTAACAGCTTTCCCACTGTTGTCCAGAAATGACAACCATAATTTAAAAATTAAAAAAATCTTTATTGAATTTATTGTACATAGTATACTTTTTTTTGTACTTAATACTAACAAAAGGAAATATGTAAATACAATTAATATACAGTTTCATCCTTATAATTTCTAGTTTGTGATAGCTACCTTCTAATTGAGAAAATTCTCGTGCTTAGAGAGCGAGTACTATCATGTGTTACTTAAAATTAAATTTCAATTATTAGAAATGGAAATCATATGAATACAAACTTTTAAAATTATTTTAGCGTATAATATATTTTTAGTTTTTTTTGAAAATTATGTAGTTATTTACATCTATTACGTCTCTGGGAAATTCGTTAAAAACCTTAATTGCTGTGTATGACTAATAATGTTGTGCCGTTTTTGTATTGACTTTTTGAGTAATTCGGCCTAACTTTCTTGGTCTGGAGCTCACTGAATCCAATTTGCATTTATCTTTGTGGATTTGAAGCAACGATTTTTTTTCAAATATATGTTTTCGTAGAATGCAATCTTTGTGTGGTTTGACATATTTAATGAAATGGAAAAATAACTTTATATGAAGACCACAGATATTATTTTATTTTTTTATGGCCGACCGGTTGCGCTTAGCCTTAGCATCATCAGGGTACAAAATTAAACTAAATATAAAATACAAAGTGTGTTTTTTAATATATTTCATTCAAATCCAAAACTTTGAAATCTTTAAATAAATCACCAGTTGAGTAATCTAATGGATTTGTAAAAAATATTTTAATAAGTCTTCTTGGGACTATTTCGAGTGGGGTTAAGTTAGTTTTAATTGCACTTCCCCAGCATATAGCATCACTTGGCAGTATATTCCACTGACCCGAGTATTCAGTACCCACTACTCCGTGAGTATATCCGTGCAAGCAACATGACCTGCATCCGTAGTACTTACCTGGTTTAAATTGGCCGCGGGTGCCAGGCAGGTCATTTCGTATGAATCGATAGAATTGTCGTTTGCTGCCTGGGGGCGTAAAACCACCCCTTCTACCTGCCAGAAGTCTCTTGCAAATCTAAATCCAGCTCGCTCTGAGTGAAGCTTTCGTATCGATTCGGAGAGCCAGATTTCACTATTTAAAATTTCACGAAGCCTGGATTTAATGCCACCTGTGAAAAATATTTAAATTCTGTATAATATAGATATATGGTTACATTTATTGGATGCATACTGGTTTTTTATGACATACGAGCAGTCCGTGTCCAGTTTTGTATGGGATTTAGAGTGCCATCAATAATCTAGTTCCTTTTTTCAGAATGTTTGAAGTTTCCATACGTGTAGCATTTTTTTAATAAATGAATTTCGATTACAGAATATTAGTTGGTCGAGCGGTCTAAAGCGTCGGGTCAAACTCAGGCGTCGCGTGATTGTATTCCTTTTTATGTTATTCGTAACCTGGGAATGTTGGTCGTTCTTAAAAAAAAGTTTAATTTCCTCAAGTTTTCCTGAGAAAGCAATACAGAATGTTTTAATAATTTAATGTTTCAAATGTAAAAAAGGAATTTAATCACGCTTGACATGATTTTATTTATTTTACTAAGGATTGATTTGTATTGTTTAATTCTAATGTTAAGAATGTTTGATATATTTCACAGCCATTTAGGTATTTTAAAAATTTATGCTAGCTAGTATGAGGGTAGCTTTAAAGGAGGACGATTTTTTTCTGGAATTAAAAGATTTTCTCATTTGAATCTCTTTTTGACGTCAAATATATCGTTTTTAGAACCGATTCTGTTCAACAGTACACCCCTCCCCATCGGTAGAACCATCGGCAGGTTGATCTACAGGAAGGAAGATTAGGCAATCAATACAGACGTTGTCTTCGACAGCCATCAGAACCTGGAGATTTATACTCTCTAAACAACCCCGCAGCAGTCCTAAAAAGTGGGTGGTGGGGTAGCTTTCTCATTTTGGTGTTAGGGGGTTTAAATCCAAGCATACCTTGCATAAAGTTTATTTAGTAGAGCTACGAGAAGTGCCCAAACTCTCTCACGTAGAGAAAGCTCGAAAACTTTTTAAACGTTGTAAGGAGGTATGCAAATGTTGGTCAATAGAGAGAAATGAGAAATGAGATGGCAAGGTGGTGAAGTAGGGTAACTGTGTTTTCATTCAAGAGTCCAATAGCACGACTGAGGAGAATTTCAAACAACTGACAATCAATATATTAAATATATTAGGTATTTGTCCCGTAAGCTTATAAAATGTCTTCTTATTCTTTTATCATCTTCTTAGTTGACAATTTGCCTCTTTTATTTCATAATATCTGTCTTTTTCTCTCTGTTACTTTGTTATAATTTAAATGTTATTCTATTATTTCCTCAATGTTTTCTTACTTTATTTTGTGTTTTTCGTCTGTATATAACCGCACACTTAGTATTTTTTATTTTGTTTAATTTTGTACCCTGATGATGCTTAGACTGAATGAAACCGGTCGGTAATAAAAATTAAAATAAATTCTGTGGTCTTGTACAAAGTTATTATTTTATTTTCATTATTATATATTTACATTCGATGCATAGGGATTTTCGGACCCAGGCGGAGGGGAAGCATAGTTCGAGATAACAAGTTTACAGATATGAGTATAATACATAGAGAACGAACATTCGAAATTCACCCCATTCATCGCGTTTCACGCTCATACCGCGAAACTTAAGAGATTTTAAAAATAAATATAAATAAAAAATAAAAGTGTTTCAAAAAGTTTCACGTTATTTTGAGAAAGACGTTTGTTTCATACTTTTAAAAATTAAAAATACACTTTTAGAAATATTTGTCAAACAGTGTTAAAAAAAACTTTTCACACCTTTTTAACTTGAGCATATTTATGCTCATCTATCATTTGAAACTAAGATATTGCATTTTTTTTCGTAGATTTTAAATAATTATTTATCACCATCAGAAATGAAATCGGGGCAAGGCTGTAAAACGTTGGGTTTTTAATCGCGAGGGGTAGTTTTAGCAGTTTAAATTGAACACGTTTTTCCACAAAAAACAACATAATCAAACAGATTTGGCGCGCATTTGGTTCTTTCTGTTTCATAGTCTGGCAGAAAATCGGTTGAAGTTGATTGCTGCGTTAAAAAATGAACATAGCACGAGCTCTAAAAAAACTTTATTATTTCGACGGAGATTCAATCATATTCGTTTCCGATGAAGCGAAATTCTGAATCGGAGGATTTTTAATTTCAGCAAATGTATTGACAATGTAAGTTTATTAATTTCTCAAAAAGATCGATATTTTTTTAATTGTTTATGAATATCTTGCTATATAGCAATCCCGATGAATTATAAAAATCATTTTTAGAGAAACTTTCCTACATTGCATGGTTTATACAATTGTGCATAGTTTTTACAGAGAAATCAAACTTATATATTCACATAAAATACAGTATAAAAATAAGATAATTATTATTAAGAAGAGAAAAAAAACAAACCAAATAATAAATCGAAACAAAGAAAATATCAAAGAAATTAAACCTATTAAGGCCTAAAGTAGGAATTCCCAACAAAATTCGTAAAATAAGTAAATATGCATAGGTGTATATGCACGTATTTATAAGAAAATTAGAGAGTAACAAACTAAAAAAGAAAGTGTGATCATATCACAAAATAGTCGAGAAGAGGAATGGTAAAGCTTTTTTTTCGAAATATTTCTTCGTATTACGATGGAAATATTTCCCTCTACATTGAAAATCAACGAAAAAATAAACTCGAACCAAATAATTGCTGGCTAATAAAACTTAACTTGTAACGCTAATCATTTAAATTGAAAGAGGAAAACTAGAAATCACACAATTGATAAAGGAGGGTTATATTACGAAAATAACAATTTATCGCCGTGTTACTCAGGGAAAGCTCCTCAATAGGTTATTTATTTTATTAAATATGCCCGAGAGGGCTTTTACATTAAAAGGTTTGCAATTGACAGTAAAAAAATGAGAATTATATTCACATACAAAATAAGGAATGGTTGTAGAGTAGTAGAAAATAGTGTTTGATTACATAAAAAAAGATTATTGATTAAAGAAATATGATGTTATAGCCTTCTTGTCTCTACATTCCGTGCAGTTAAATACATCAGCTACCTCTGCGTATGTATTACCAACTACATGCAATCTAGGTACAAGCGAGTATCTAAAAGATTCAGTCCTGATGTTATTGTTACAGCTAAATAAAATTTTGGATCGAGTAGTTATCTTTGGTATGTAAAACGAAATAAGGTACAATAAATCAGAGCTGTCTATGTTATGATGTAAAAAAAAAAAAATTGTATTAACGTAAATTCCGGTAAAAAGAAGGTAGCTCTAGCATATACAAACATATATATACTTTTTCCCAGATGCAGACCTTTTATATAGGCAAACTAGCACTCTTAAATATGGAAATTTTACTATGCGAAACTTGTGCAAGTTTATTATTATAAAGGGTCCGCCAAATAACTTTTTTTTTTTGAAAAAAGGGCGCAAAACATCGAGTGTAGCTTCGGCTGTGTGGCACGTAGCGCCGTCCTGTTGAAACCAAATGTTGCCAATATCCTCCTCTTCAATTTTTGTGAACAAAAATTCGTTCAACATGGCCCGATAACGATCGCCATTGACTGTAACGGCCACTCCTTGCTCATTTTCAAAGAAAAATGGCCCAATTATGCCTCTGGACCAAAATCCGCACCAAACAGTGACTCGTTTTGGGTGTACCGGCTTTTCAATGTATGCGTGCGGGTTTTCTGTGCCCCAAATACGACAATTTTGCTTGTTTACATACCCGCCAAGATCAAAATGAGCTTCATCCGAAAAGATGATTTTTTGGCAAAATCGGCATCTTCTGTAAGTCGATCGCAGGCCCACTCAGCGAAGCGAAAACGCATTGGATGGTCAGTTGGCTTCAACTCCTGAACCAATTGGACTTTGTATGGCGTCATACCAAGGTCTTTATGCAAAATTCGTCTCAATGATGTCTCCGAAATGTTCAATTGTTGAGAACGACGGTGAATTGATGTTGATGGCGCTTCACGCACACTTTCTGCCACAGCATCGATATTCTCGGGTGTACGCACTGTTTTTGGCTTTTCACGCTTTGGTTTATCGATGAGGATGCCAGTTTCTTTCACTTTTTTCACAAGATAACGAACATACGGAGCTGACGGTGCTTCTCTTCTTCCAAAAACCGTACGCAATTTTCGCACACATTCTGCAACATTACCATGATTTTCAAAGTAATGTCGCAATATTTCCCAGCGTTGTTCAAGCGTATACACAACCATATTCGCTCAGCGGAAGGATAAAACTAATTATCTGTCAAATCAGACATGAGCTAAGTGTTACCATTCACGAAATAAGCACTAGTTGAAAAAAAAAAAGTTATTTTGCGGACCCTATATATAATTAGCCACGTTCTTTTTTTCTTCCAATATATATTTATTTATTTATCTTTAATGACATAATCATAATTACGATGTACTACCTACACTTCATATGAATGTCTCTTATATCACATTTACTGACAATATGTACCATTTCATATTATTTAATCATTAATAATTAATGTACACTCCTCTTCTGTACACAAGCGTATGCTTCTAATGGATGAGTACTTTATTATATTTGAAAAAAAAGTATCATTATTTGATTGTAATCAATATGTGAACAAAAAAAGATTTTTAAAACTTGCATAAAGAGATTTGAATGTGGTAATTTTTTTAATTTCAATTACTGTACTATTTTCTACCGCCTTCCTTGATGATAAACCCCGTCTACGCTCCTTCTTATACTTATATTGAGTAGTTTCATTTTGTCCAAGGAATTAACTCAATTAATGGTTACCCGACATAAAGAAAAACAAAAAAGTGGTTAAGTAAGAAAAAAGCGGTATTATTCCTTTTCCTCCCCGCTAAAGACCCATCCACTTGTCTGGCTAATTACCTTCATCAGTATTCATTTCTCGTTTTTGTTCTCAACCGGTTAGCAAGGAAACTTACGACCGGTAGACGAGAAACGGTTAATTACAAAATGCCCGCCGGGCTTCCTGTCTGCCTATTATTGTCTTATTGTGTTAAATACGGTAAAAATTTCAGCCGATCCGTGAAATTGTCTGGCAGTTTTCCAACAAAAATGATGCAGCAGTTTGGAAAAACACACCTAACATACTACAGCGGAAAAGCTCAATTTTCCAACGGAGTTATTTTGATATTACGATTTATTAGACATCTAACAATACCTCACGCCATTACTGCTTGTTTCGTGCACTTTCATACATCGTCTCGTACATATTCTACTGTTGAGTGAACCGACTTTTGACTTTTTTTTACGTGAATACCGCACAAGAGTCTCAACTGCTCCCAACCGTCTAGAGCCAGTAAGACTATGGCAACCCTTAATAGGGGTATGCTGTGAGGCTGAAGGTATTGGGTAGGAGAAGGAGATGGGGAAGGGGAAAGTTTAGAAGTACCTGACTATTACCAAACACGTCTAAAGCCATTTCAAGCAACGTTTCAATTCTGAATGGTGGTCTTTCACCAGGGCGATACTTAGAATATCTACCACTCTGGAACGTGCCGCAAATATACTATATTTCATTTTATATCAATTAAATGTGTTATGACACATATTAATGAAAAAAAACTTATTTTCACACGCCGGGTTTGAACCCGCGACCTTTGGATTCGTTCTTTGTTGACCGTTGACTGATGCGCTTTGTATATTTCTCTTTCTCCGTCTATCCACGAGGGATGCGTAAATCGTCAAAGCGCCACTCTCTTTATCTTATTAATTCAGGTTGCATCGACCTCACACGACTTTTGATCCTGGATCTTTAGATGTATAATAAGGTTTTTTTTTGTAATTCAATTAAATTAAATTTAATATTATTATTTGGAGACTTGAAAAAATAACTGTGTTTAATTTATTTTTATTGATATAATAGGGTAATTTTTTACCCTGATGATGCTTAGGCTCAGTGAAACCGGTCGGTCATAAATATTCAAATAACATCCGCAGTCTTATACAAAGTTATATTTCCATTTCTTTAAATGTGTCAAACCACAAAGTGATTGCTTTCCACGAAAATATTTTGTTTAGTTCTGCTGGTTTTAGTTGTTGTTTTTAGTGACAGGTGTGGGGGTGTTTTGCCGTTTACGGCCATTATCAAACTGTAATTAGGCCACATGAAAACAGTAATAATAATAATAATAATAATAAAATATAAAGTAACAATAATATTAAAATTAATTCCATTGAATTTTATAAAAAAATTATAATGGAGTTCTACAAATTGAACACACAAACTATAAATTAATATAATAAGGTAGTTCATAGTCATAGTTCTTTCGCAAACACATCTCAGGGATCTCAATTCTACTGCATTCAGTCTACTGTTGACGACCTGCATGGTCGTGTGGTAAGACGCTTGACTACGAATCCAGAGGTTGTGGGTTCAAACCTGGCGTACGCAAATAACTTTTATTTAATTAATATGTTTCATAAAATTTTTAATTGATATAAATTAACTATAGCATATTTGGGGCACGTTCCAGAGTGGTAGATACTTTAAGTATCGCCCTGGTGAAAGACCACCATTCAGAATCGAAACGTTGCTTGAAATGGCTTTAGCCGTGTTTGGTGACCAGATCTGAATAGCCAGGTACTTTTAAACCTTCCCCTTCCTCATCTCCTTCCCCTCCCTACTATCTTCAGCCTCATAACATACCCCTATTGGAAATGCCATAGTCTCACTGGCTCTAGACCGTTGGGAGCAGTTGAGACTCTTGTGCGGTATTTACGTAAACAAAAAAAAAACTTTCATCCAGTTCCGTCAACTGCAATACGTTGGGGTTTGTATACGAACTCCATAATTGGCTGCTAGATTTGCTTATTCAGTCAATTTTTTACTGGAAACTGCTTGAATGACAATATTATTTTAGAATTTCTTACGTTCACCATTCTTTCAACGTCATTATCAGCCTTCTCGTCTTTCGCTAACCATACATTGATAATTTTAGGTTTCTGCATCATATACCCCGTATCTTAAATTAATGTGTCCAACACTGATTTTTGTAATTACTTCCCTGGTTTTTATTTTATGATCAATATTGACACGCGTGTCAACTGCCTCCCGCGCCGGGCGGTTTTTAGTTCAAAGTTCGTGATATGGTAAAATTCGTTACAACTTTTGATAATCTGCATGAAAATGGTGGTACTTTTCTAATTATTAAAGAGCGACTTCCGTGTTTGTTGGTTATAAAGTTTGCGAGTGTAATAACACAATATCTAAACTACAAATCTCAAAGTTCGTTCTTCGTTTTGTTTAATTATTTGTGTTTCATACTGCTACTGAAATACTTACGTGTTTATGTGACATTTTCAGTTCACGTTTTCGTTTTCATTCCACTACTATCTTTTGAAGTTTCTATTCTAAAAAACTATGTAAATACATTTTTTTTTAAATATATCAAGATTTAATTTATATTGACCAAAAATTATAAACTTTATTTAAATGGTACGCAATGCTACATTCATGTTATATATGTAGGTATATAATAATCTCTTCACACTTACTTTTTTATCATTTCTCATACCTAACCTAACCTATGTAACTATGTGATTAACTTGGTAGACAAAGAGTTTACTTTTATTTTGTGCATCGGTTCCGTGGTAATTATTAAAACTAGTTCTTAATAAAATGTTATATTTTATCTTACAACAAAAGTTTTCTTTGAATATCAAAGATGGCAGCACTTTCGTTTGTAGCTAGAACGTGAATAGCGGTCGTGCACGACAAACGTTTAACGGTATTAATACTACATCAAATACGTCAATACAACGCAACAATTGTTATGTGAATAAGTGTTGTGGTATGCGATATAACCGCGAACGAAACGCAGGCAAACCCAGCCTAAAAACATGTTAATTTGGTTTATTTATCTATTTTCATTCCGAGGTTTGGTTGCGTGTTTATAGTAGATAATTATTTTGTTAAAATCAATGATTAGTCACTTTTACCTTATCAACAAAATCATCAGATCATCTTTTACCACAACGAATGTGTTTGTTCCTGTTAACCATACCACTTATTTTACCTATTTTTCCTCAGTTTTTGCAATGGATAACATCCAATTGCCGTATTAGGTGAGCATATCTAAACGAAATGTACTTCTCAAACATTATTTTCTCCATCTTTTTTTCCTCCATACTTCATTTAACCTCATAACATACTTCATTGGACACGACAAGAAAGTGCCTGCCTACACTAATTTTGTTAAAGTATTTTAATCAGGGTCGACAATAACTACATTAAGAACTTTACTATCCATGAGTAATAATAATAATAATTTCTTCCGACTTATAGCTTTCCCAACCTTTCACTTCCCCGTCTCCTTCCCTTTCAGACTACCTTCAGCCTGACAACATACCCCAACTGGGGGTGCCATAGTTTCACTGGTTCTAGACGTTTGAGAGCAGTTGGGACTCTTGTGCAGTATAAAGTTGGAGTTAGAATATACGTGTAGAGAGACAGCCAAATATTTTTACCCAACCAATACAAATTTGCGATAAATCACTTTCTCCGGGTTTTTACGTCGTATGCCATGAGAGAGAAAAAGACAAGACTATATTTGTATTGATTAAAATACTTGCAGTGGTTATACAAATTAATCAAACATGATGGTGATATGTGCTATGCGTGAATGTTCAAATAAGACCAAACAAAGATTATAAAACATCACTTTTCAGAGATATTTCAACAGTTTTCAATATTTTTGACCGAACTTTAGAATTTTCACATTTTTAATGATATAAAATCAACAAAAAGCTTCCATCATTATGTAGGCAAACCTTCTTTTACTAGTGTTTATGTGATATTTTGACTTTATAAATATTTTTTTATGTTGTATTGATATTGTTTTGGTTAATGTGTTCAAATATGTTTATTAAAAATGTCCGAATTCCATGAAGGCGGTAACTAATGGGCTATCCAACATCCTTTAACATATTTTTGTCTCTTTCTATCGAGTCAGTATAAAATCAACCGACCTGACTACACTGTTTTGCAAAGGTACCTCTCCAAATATTCTCCCTCTAAGAGTATACTGTAAGAGTACAAACTACAATAATAAAAAAGCTAACTAAGTGAAGTTTTGATTAAAGGGATAACGCCCAAATTTAAGCGTTTTGCTTATTTTTAATTAACGCCAGTTAATTTAAAAAAGGAATAGAAAGATACCTACCCCCTTATTTTGAAATATTTCATGCATAATAAAGCATTATTCATAATGCTTATTAAAATAAGAAAATAATATCCTCACTATTCTCGCTGGCGAATTTTCGTTATTATCAAAATTGAAAATGGCGGTTATCATTTCCTGCCACTCGTTGGTGTGTGGTTAACTTTTTGATTCTGACAGCTGTCACTTAGCATGAAATATGGAATTTCCACTTTACACATCGGGCGAGCTTAAATTTAATTAATTTAATTTTCCCTTGATTTCACCAATCGAAAATTTCCACACAGATTATGTCTTATCTATTGTGGTTACTGTCCAAATCCTTTACTAAACATATGCCGAAAGCTAACTGACTTGCAATGTCGGAATGACCTTTTAATTTATCAGAATAATCCATTCCTGTCGGTGTGTAATTTTTTTGAATACATTTTATCGATATAACAATTTTGTAGACAATATCGACTGTTTTGACAACTGCTCCCAACTGTTGGAACCAGTGGGACTATGGCATTTCTAATTGGGGTATGTTGTGAGGAAGTATGAAGGAGATGTGTAGTATAAAGGTTGGAAAGTACCTGGCTATTCAGAGGTGGTCACCAAACACGGCTAAATCCATTTAAAGCAACGTTACATTTCTGAATGGTGGTCTTTCACCGGGACGATATTTAGAAAATCTAGCGCAAATTTACAATGTATTATTTTGGTGTGAATTAAATGTAAAATAACACATTCAATAAAATTTGTTTGTGTACGCCCGCGATATCTGAATTAGATATAAGTTACTACCCGGCTTCGCCAGAGTTTCAACACTATTATTTAGATTTTTTTTGTGAGAAATATTAATTCAATAGACTTACGTCTTGTGTAACAAGTTCTAGGCTCCATACGAAATTATTACAAAAACGACATTTGTAGCTTAAAATTCGAACAGAAACCTGTGCAAATTTCATAACGTCAGTGCTCAGAGTTGCCCAGTTTTTGGTGAAACATACAGATCACGAGCTTTGTAGTTAAGATATTTTAATTTATTTGTGAGTTTGATAGCGTCAAACAAATCCAACTAAGGTCTTGTCTTGCTGTTTGACAGTCAAAAAATCTTTTAAAGCTCAATATTTCAAGATGGAAAAAACGTTGTGAGCTGAAAGTAGTGGAATTGACCTAGGTATAATAGAGTAAACAGTACCCTCTGACAATCTTAACTCTGCAGGCGGTCAATTAACTAACTATTTTTTAAATCTCTCAATTTTTTACACCATTGACTGCAAAATCAAGGTTACCAAGCTACACTAATATAATGCTACGTCAAAGTGCGCCTTTTTCAGAACAGATTTCATGCTTTATTGTGGAGATAATGTGTGTTTTGTAAATTGTTTGAATAGACGCAAAATATGTGTTAAATATTCAGAAACGATTCGTCATTTTGATTGGATAAGATATGAACATGATTAATGGATGCCCTTACAATGGCCGCCTTTCCCGCCTTTTCACATCAAGGCAGGAAAATTCTAATGTAACTCGCCCCCATACGGCAGCTTGATAAATTAATGGTAAATAAGGAAAGAATTTTCATATGAAATATGCGAATTAAAATGGAGTTGAATAATATAACTGAAAGTTTTTTATTATTTCTGGATTGGCGGTCATGCTTAAAAGCCTTTTTAAAACGGCTAAAAAAATACATTTTTTATCCAACTCTGTTTGTAATTTTTTTAAAGTTGAAATCAATACTACATTTGCGAGTTATCATATGTTGGGCTAATAAATTAGTTATTTTAATTTATTTATTCATTCTAAATTTTTGGAGTTATGGAGGAACTAACGCCTCCTATTCTCTGTCATCTCAAGTAAAAGAACTGCCGAGAATGTATTGACCGCTAGGCGGCAAAAACTTAAATTAATGGTTGTGTGTGGGTTGTATTTTTTAAATGCGAAGCATACTTTTTTAAATAAAAATATTTCCACTTTATTTCAGCAACGAAATATGGAACCTGTTTTATAAAAACGATATTATAGTACAAAAATACATGTTTCGATATATTATTCCCAAATAGTTTGAAAAAAAACTTATTCCGGGAAGAATAAAATTACAAAATAAAAATGAATAACATTTTTACAAATACATATTTTAAAGGGGGGTACAAAAGAAGAGAGAACAAACGAGTAAACAAATTAAAAAGAGTAGAGATTTTTTACATATACTTCATAAATCGTAAGTTCGGTTAGTTGGTCGAGCTATGAAAAGCATCGGGTTCCCACCCAGGCGTCACGTCCTTTATCATTGTTCAGGCACTATTTTTAGCCGAAAAAAAGGACAGAAAATCTAATTAATATCAAATAAGTTTGAAGGCCGCATGCCGGAAAACTGTCGGAAATGAAGAATAGCGTATATTTTTATAGTGCCCGAGGCAATTGAAAAAATATTACAATATTCAGTATTTACTTGAACATCAAGACATCAAATCATAAACTAATGAAAACAACATTAGTTTTCAAATTTTTCACATTTTTTTAAATATTTATAAATGTTTTTTTTTTTTCAAATACCTGTCTCTAAAACTTTTTATAATAAATATATGAAAACCGCACAAGAGTCTCAACTGCTCCTAACCGTCTAGAGCCAGTGAGACTATGGCATCCCCAAATAGGGTATCTTGTGAGGCTGAAGGTAGTGGGGAAGGGAAGGAGATTGGGAAGAGAAAGGTTGGGAAGTACCTGGCTATTCAGATCTCCACACACGTCACAGGTTCAGGTCACCAAACACGGCTAAAGACATTTCAAGCAACGTTTCGATTCTGAATGGTGGTTTTTCACCAGGGCGATACGATCTACCACTCAGGAACGTGCCGCAAACATACTTTTTATTATTTTTTCATGAATTAAATTGTGTTATGATACATATTAATTAAACAAAAGTTGTTGGCGCACGCCGGGTTTGAACCCGCGACCTTTGGATTCGTAGTCGAGCGTCTTACCACTCGACCTTGGAGGCCGTCAATGTCAAACTTTTCGAGGTGTGTGTTTGAATCGAGGCTGAAAATATTTAAAGTGTTAATCAATTGAAATACTTTGCAAGCCACATTTTCCGAATGTATTCGTCGGATCAAACGTTTAATATCACATTCGAAAGTCGAACGCATTGGACCGCCATATTTTCGTGATGAATGGGCCAATAAATATTCCCAACCAGACCTCCCCCTCCTTCTCCCCTTCCCTCTTCACCGAGCAACTGCCGATGATTTGAGTGCGTACCAGTGGACCAACCAGCCACCCTGATGCCTGAATACAGAAATAATACCGGTATACTACCGGGTTATGCCTAACGCCGATCAGCGTTACGTCTGGCAATTTTACAATTTATGGCCTTTTCTTAGGATTACATTCTTAAATAACACTTTCACAAGAACCAGAAGCCAACAAATATTTAATCTATCATTGATTCGCAGTTTGATCACCGATTATTGACTATTCTTAATATTTTTCAAACTATTTTTAAAAAAAAATCAAAATTCCTGGGTTACGAATAACCTGTCACTATTTGAAAAAATCCTACTACCATCATAATAAGCGGAAAATATCCCTGATAATTTCACGCGAGGCCGCCAACACAGGCTTCTGTTTCTTCCCAGGTGCAGAACTAACTTACCAATGGTGATGCCCCTGGTAAGACTTACTAGGTTAATTAACTGCCTCGCAGGAAATGTGGATATTTTATAAATGACTTATAAAAAATGTAAGCACGAACTAGCTCTTAAGTTCTAACTACATTATGTACTTTTTAAAACCTACTTTTCGTTTTTTAACTTATTTTTACCTTATTATCTTTGTATAATTATGATTACCATTTTTTGTGTTTTTTTGCAATGTTTTGGTGTTAAACTGTTTTTGCAAAATTAAAATAAATAAAAATGTTGTTTGTGCAATGATTGGAAATTTGACGCCTTTGTCTACTCAGCTACTAACCGGTCAATTCGATATTGATAATGTTAATAAAATTAACTCCACGAAGAATGCCCCAAGGTTTTTCTTGTGATTGTCATCGTCTTATTTGTGGATGCTGTTTCGAGAGTCTATGCAAAGAAAACATGGAAGTAACCACGTTTTAGGAGGTAGAAAACGCAAAAGCTGGAAAATTTCACAGCCACCACGATAAGAACAACACATGTATAAAACAACATATCGTAAAAGGGATTCGTTATTATTTTCCTCACACGGCTCTATCTGTTATTATGCGTTATTATTTTCCTCGTACGGCTCTATTTGTTATTATCCGTTATTATTTTCCTCATGCGGCTCTATCTGTTATTATCCGTTATTATTTTCCTCATACGGCTCTATCTGTTATTATTTTCCTTATACGGCTCTATCTGTTATTATCCGCTATTATTTTCCTCATACGGCTCTATCTGTTATTATCCGTTATTATTTTCCTCATACGGCTCTATCTGTTATTATCCGTTATTATTTTGCTCCTACGGCTCTATCTGTTATTATCCGTTATTATTTTCCTTATACGGCTCTATCTGTTATTATTCGTTATTATTTTCTTCATGCGGCTCTATCTGTTATTATCCGCTATAATTTTCCTTATACGGCTCTATCTGTTATTATCCGTTATTATTTTTCTCATACGGCTCTATCTGTTATTATCCGTTATTATTTTCCTCATACGGCTCTATCTGTATCCGGAAAACGTCAATTGTGTACACATATTGGGCATGCGTTTGGCATGTCTCCCGACTGTGGGCCGGTGCCGGATTATTATCATTTTTTTAAATAAAATTTTCACCAACGTGATAAATCAACCAACAAACTCAAGTACTGGTATTCATCTATTGACGGCCTCCATAGCCGAGTAATAAGACGCTCGACTACGAATCTAAAGGTCGCGGGTTCAAACCCGGCGTGCGCCAATAACTTTATTTAAAAAAAGTATATTTACGGCACGTTCCAGAGTGGTAGATACTTAAGTATAGCCCTGGTGAAAGACGATCATTCAGATTCGAAACGTTGCTTGAAATGGCTTTAGCCGTGTTTGGTGACCAGATCTGAATAGCCAGGTACTTCCCGATCTTCATCTTCCCAATCTCCTTCCCCTCCCCACTACCTTCAGCCTCACAACATACCCTATTTGGGGATGCCATGGTCTCACTGGCTCTAGACGGTTGGGAGCAGTTGAGACTCTTGTGCGGTATTCATATAAAAAAAAATGTAAAAAAATCAAATAAAATTATTAACAATATGTAAATTAAACATTTAATGCTACTCAACGAGTAGTGCCAATCGACAGTTTCCCCATAGGTGGTGATATACCATATGAAAAAGAAAAATCGTCCATTTCAATTAATTATTGAAACAATTTTATTTACATTTTTACACAGTATGAATTGTAAAAACATACAGAAAAGAAAAAAATGTGCGACCGAGAATCAAGCTCAGAATCTGGACGAATGCTCTACCGATAGCGCTACCCAAACCTCTTTCCATACTGCCGTTTTTATCAATCGAGTATTTCTTCAAGATCACCATCATTGTTTTAATTATTTTTTCCGTGAGTGGCATTCTTCTTTAGGGTTCATGATGGGTTTTTTTTTGAAAAAAAAGTTTTTTTAAATTGACAAACCTACATAATCATTATTGAAGAAAATGTATCTAATAATTATTGCAAATAATCCATTGTACCATGATATTCTGGTTAAATATAAAACTACGTCATTATTGCTTTGGTAATGGTAGAGGGTTAGTTGGAAAACTCAATTTTATAGACCCATTATTAATATACTCTTCATGAACACTCAAGTTTAGTAGAACTATAAATTTTATTGCCATAACTGTGCATACAAAGAAGAAATAAAACTGATTGTACTATTTTGCCTTATTCCATAAACGATAAAATTGTTGTTGAATACTATTTTCTATGTTGATGAATCCATATTCTTTTTGATAGCATTTTTATTTGAAAATTTAAAAAAATATTCCGAATTAATCTTGACCTGGCAACTGAAGAATATCATCACCACGGTGATATGAATTGCCATTTTAGTTTTATTGCATCTGTGTGAAATATTTATTTTACTCGTCCCTGTGGTAAGTTTCCAGCCATCCACCATTAGAGATAGACTTGATAGACACACAAATGTCATAAAATAGTATTTATGGTTTTAAAGTTTATTTTGTAGAACTCCATTTTAATTTTTAGGTTTTTTACTTTTATTTAAACAATAATTATTATTATTTTAATTTTTTAAAAAACAGTTTTTTAGTTAAAAGCTCTGCGATGTAATTATTTTTACGCGTGACAGCTGTTTCGCCTTCTGAGGGCATTATCAAACTAGACAGTTTGATAATGCCCTCAAACTTTTAACTAAAAACTGTTTTTAAAAATAATTATTTTTTAAAAAAAAAAAAAAAAAAAAAAAAAAAAAAAAAAAAAAAAGTCATAAAATAGATTAGCGATCATCGTAGGGTCATGTAATTTACCAGCGTTATGGCGCTATAACCGCATTTAACCGCTATTCCAATAGATTAAATGGTACGCACAACTATAGTATGACTGTAATGAAACCAAATAATTTAAGAATTACATATACACATATTTTTTTTAATCAGCTGCATATGGATCGCGTAATTAGAGTTGACCCAAACAACACGACGGCAGTGTGGTCAGTTTTTGATGATTTTCGCCGGACTCGGCAGACCTGGGCGTGGCTAGAACTAGGGCTAGGGTATTTATACATCCATTCACAGCACATGTCGACAAAATGTTTTTGTTTATTCGTAAAACCACTTTTTCACAGTATTGTTATCAACAAAAATATAGCATATAACCTAAAAAACCGTTTGGTTGTGTCGAGTTTAGTCGCATATGAAAACATGTGGGCGGAGTCCCGAGAGACGCGGGATACCAAGATCATCCTTACAGTACATAAAAGCGGTGTGTTATTTTTGTTGTCTCTTTTTCTCTCATGGTGTACAACTTAATAACCCGAAAGTGATTTATCGCAAGTTTGTATAGGTTGGGTAGAAAGATTTGACTCTTTCTCCATATATTGTTATTCCAAGCTTCCGACAGTGATTCCCTTGATAAACGTCACAGAGAAACAGTATATGGTCTTATTTACGCTTGCTTATTGTTTTCTGCGAAAAAAACAACAAGTGTATACGTTCAAGAATATAATATAATACTAAAACATAAAATTCTTAGAGTTTTTACATTTATTGGAAACCTTTTACGGTGTCTATTTTTATAGTGTAAAGTTTGTCAATTTTTTTCTCTTCCCACGAAAAGAGCACAAATCGTAAGAAAAAAATAAATGATTTCATAGGAGGGACTTGTACGCGCATCTTTATTTTACTTTGGAACAAATGTTTCGAAAGAACCAAAGACCCAGTACCATGCGATTGAGTGCTGGGTGTAGCGTCCAAGATGGCCGCCTCGCGTTCCGTTCCTTTTAGAGATATCTGTTTCGGCTTTTGTTAGAAATTATTATCGTTACATGTTTAACGTAATTTGTGATTTTTTTGGATAATTGTTTGCATTAATCTTATCTCCCCCTTTGATCGTAAAGTTTTTCAAGTACCCACTATACTTGTGATGTTCTAGTTGGGTAATATCACGAGTGGTAACTTAATTTATGAAGTTATCACCTTTTTACACCTGGTGTGGTGAAAAACTCCGTTGACGTTAATAATTATTAAATTCATAACATTGCGGCTTTTTATTCCTTTCAAATTCTTTTCATTTGAATAAATTTCAGATGTAAGGAAAAAATGTATAACGAGGCACAAAATAATGAAGCGGTTATTTATTACGGAAGATTAAAATTACATAAATAGAGAGATTCCACACACGAGGCCTTGAGGGAAATAATTTTTCTTGGGGCCTATGTTATCTTTGAGAATGCTATGTGGAGAGTCTTTTTGAGGAAAGAAAGGAGTGAACCTGGGTCTTGAAGAGGCCTATGTTGAAAGGGAGAAACACAGAGGTCGGAAAATCATTCCACAGCCGAGTTGTGGAACATAAGAACGAGTCGTTAAAGCGACCTTTCTCATTGTTCGATTGTATGTAGAGTGGGTGAATAGAAATAAGGGTCACAGGAGAATATATAACAACCAAGTGGATCGAAGAAAAAGTCAAGGCATCCTAGAAAGACGTCGAAACAATTTCTGAGTGTAAAAGTATGTCGGGTCATGTTAATACTTGGCATAAAAATGATGTACAATTGCGAATACAGCATGTAATGTGCAATGATAGAGTTGTTTGGCTTTTCATTATCCCTTCTTCCTTCTTTCCATTACCCATTAGGGAAAGTTGTGTAATGTTTAGTTAACTAGTAATTGCTGGATTTTTAAATTATATTTTATTAAGTTCCAACCTTCATGTTTCTTATTCAAATTCCTACCTACCTAAAGATTTCACTGTATATCATGTTTTGTTTAAAACGGCGATGATTCGAAACAATTGAAAGTCAAAAAGACTAGTTTTTCATTCGAAAGTGAAAAAACGTGCTCGTTGATCGTTCGTTTGCTAGTTGGCTGTTTTTTTGTTTACTGTTCATAATGTTGTAATAAATGTGGTGTTTCGTGTATCATGCATCGTGCACCGTTTCGTAAATAAAAATTGTGTAAGAAGAATCATCCCAAAAGAATTGCAACTTTATCGGTGAGTGAATGGTTTCCCTTTACCTTCCTAATCTCTCCACAGTTATAATCAGATATTTCCAACAAGTATTATAATATTTAAAATTTTATCGTTGTACAGTCCATTGCTTTTTAATAAGTCATCTGAAGCTGGAAACACATTCGGTATTTCATCGCAGCTTCGGATCCAACAGTAATGAACAAACCCATAAATAGTGATGAAAACTGCAGAGAAACTGAAAATACCAGTATACTTGTAAGCTTGCATTTCGAAACCGAAAAATTTCCGACATAAAGTCGTGCAGTTTGCAGGTAGGGGAAATCAAATATTAAATGTATTATCGCTATGCAATATGCACTTAGCACGTGTACATTGTGCATGAAAGTAGGCCACCATATCCCAGAACGACGTGGCTCGACCAAGAGAGACAAATTGGTATTTACTCGAGGTTTGGCGTGCTGAAAGCTTCAGGAATCGTCTCACGTTTATCTCCTAGATCTATGTTATTCTTAAAAGCTTAAAACATAAAATTTACGCTGTATGTTTCTATGGCCATAATCTTTTAGCAAAATAAATAAAATCACAAACGACTTGGCGAGTTTTCCGCTAAAGTATACATTCACATCTGTTGAAAAATTGTTTTTGGTATTTTTATTTTTAGGTGATCATTATGAGCCGCAAAAATAAAGCTTGATATACTGTAACGAAAGTGTTTTGCATATTTTTCAACGTGTTTTTTTCGATTAGGATATTTTTTTTATTCACTCCTTATCCAGATTTTATAAATCTCCTGATGTAATTATAATTTGTACCAGTCTGAGTATCCGTACCGAGGTGACAAATTCGGTGTAGATAAACAAGTGGAGAAGAGTTGCTATTATCAAAATATTGGCAAAAAAAGAAAAACGAAAACAAAAATTATTTTAATACTATTTTGATTTTGTATTGATTTCACTGAAAATCACAACATTTTTAAAACCGTTGATACAATCCAAAAAAAAAATATGCAAGACTAAAAAAATATATTCAGACCACAAAAACGTTATTATAAACGTTAACCTAGTTAAAATACTGGATAAGGTTTTGGATATAAAAAAACGCTAAAATTATGTTTCCTGGGAAGTTTAGAAAAAAACAGATTAAACTACAATAAATAACATGCAATTTTCAGTTTTCAAGCTGGATTTTTCGGTATTTTTTTCATCAAGTCGATTTTCGGACAAAATTTATTAAAAGTTGCTGCCTGTTTGAAGCGTTTTCGGGGTCGAAGAATTGTACAATAATTTTTGCGACTATTCGCCACTTTTTAAGCTGTGCAAAAAGCGCAGCATTGATTTTACCAGTCATCAAATGAACTATAAAAATCAGTATTTAGTTGTAAAAATAAACTTGTGCACAGTTAACATTCTTCCAGTATATATTATTCTTAGTGACGATAAAATCGACGATTTAATGTTCCTGCAGTGAAGCGCCCCAACATATTTTATGAGCTTAATGCCTTGCCGCTTGCTAAGGATTATTTCATAATTTAATTTCCACACATGATAAACTTTATTCACGTGCACACTGTAACGGTTTAAGTGGGCATTTTGTTCGAACACATAACCTAGCATTTTTATTTTGTTTTCCATACGCGCCCCGGAGCGGGTGTAACTTCCAACACTTATTAAATTAAAAGTTATTGCTTAACCCTAAGAACCCCGTTTTAAAAAGAAAAAAATAAAGGAAAGCGGTTGGTACTCCTGCAATAAATATAGTTTCTGTTTGGTTGGGAGAGGTTTTTACGTTGGAAGCCTGCAATTTACGTTTACGTATTATTAATTGACAATTGATTCATGCGCCGTTCGTCCCCTTACTGGGAAAACCTGATAACTACAAACCACATAGAACTGAGATAAGCCGATTTGATAGTTTGAGTTTCTTGGAAAATTAGATAGAGTTTGATTTAATGAATATTTCAGATTATCGATGAAATAATTATAATTAAATATTAATATGAAAACATACATGTTACACAACTATGACTTGTTAATATTTTTTAGTTCAATTAATTACCATTTTATTTGAGCATCCCAAAGATGTAACTATTCGAAGCCAGTGGGTCTAAGGCATATACACTCAAGGTATGATGTAAGGATGATGGAAATAAGAAGAGGAAGGAGATCGAGACGAGGAATATGAGGATGTACCCGGCTATTTAGATGTTGGCACTAAACATGGCTGGTGCCACTAAAAACAACTTTTCTCTCCTGAATGATGGTATTTTTCTAAGGCGATACTCACAGTATCTCCCTGAGTAATGGTAGATTCACACCAACGTCCGGATCCGCTCAGTGACGATATTGTTCCGCATGAGAGCTTATTGATATGGTATGTATATCAATTAAGGAGTATGTGCCAAGACAAAGTTGTGTGGCAGTATATCCTTCTGCCCACCCTTGTGATATTTAACTACTTAGTTAGTTAAATAATTATTTTGAAGTGTAAAAATACTTACATCGCAGATTTTTTTATCACTAAAAAATATTTTTAATAAGAATGGTTTATTAAAAATATTTTTTAATAAACCATTATTTAACTAACTAAGAAGTTAAATATCACAAGGGTGGGCAGAAGGTTATAATGCCACACAACTTTGTCTTGGCACATACTCCTTGATAGATATTTATACCACATCAATAAGCTCTCATGCGGAACAATATCGTCACTGAGCGAATCCGGACGTTGGTGTGAATCTACCATAGTACGAACAATCATGTGTATTAAGTATTTTTTATGTACATATCACATTGAAATGTTCACAATAAATGTGTTGAAAATAACGTTAAATAAATGGAAACAATGATGAAACAATTGTTCAATACACTGTTTTTGTGAAAGTTTATTTTAATTGGTTACTAAATAAAACAGTATCATGTCCTTTTTATGACATTTTGATTTCATAAAATAAAAAATAATTTTTTTTTCCTACTTGTTCTATCACATGTTTTTAACATCTTCAAGCAAGCAAAGGAATTACAAAAAATACATACACCATAATTTAATCTCTTGCAGAGTAATGACTAATCTATAGAAATATAACAACTTATAATCTGCAAGAGATTATATTTATACGGTTTAACTCATCGAGATTGAATATGAGGTATCTAACCTGCATAGCTTTCATTGGGAAAGGTTTTTTTTAGCAATTTTTTTTTAAATGCGGAAATAAAATATTTTGAATTTGGTATCTGTGCACTTGCAATCAAGTCACAGTTGTTTTAGCACCGTAATAACCTTGCAGATTAACACTATCACTCGTTCTTATAGGAAGCTTGCGACCAACAAAAAGCTTACATTACTGCACAAAGAAAGCTCACTAGAACCTTTATTTGAAAGCACGATCTCAGGTACAGCTGTGTTTGAACTCTGCACATGGTGACATGGTTTACACAAGCGAAGTTTGTAGCAGTTTTATTTGGACAATTTAGTATTTTATATGATAGTTGATTTTACTCAAGCAAGGTTTTACATATACAAAAAAAAATGTTTGTGATCATTATATATCTGAAAATAACATAATAGAAAACAATACATATTACCCATGCATAATATTGTGGTTGTGGTTGAAAAACCATTATAAAAATAGAAATCCAATGTCAGAAATTGAGAATGTGCAATAATTTAAAAAAGGTAATTGTTGCATTTATAATTTAAAATTATTAATTAAAAACAGCTTTTATTTCACCACTTCATAAACTAACTTCTTAGTTAGCTTCTATAAAGAAGTATGTATTTTAAAATAGAGTAGGTCATTTAATAATGGTAAAGTCGATGTGAAACAGTCGAATATAATTTTATTCCTTTAAAAGAGACAATTATATTAAGCGCTTTAAATTCCCGCAAAGTTCCGAGCTTCGCTTTTTTAATTAAATGACCCCTTCGACTACTTCATGGTTGGCTTTCGGAGGTCGAACAGCATAATTATCACCTTAAGTAACCTTGAGGTGATATTTCACAAAAAATGTCCAAAGAAGCGAAGCTAGCAGTCCACAATGGAGTGCTTATACCAACCCTGATGTATGGCAGTGAGGCATGGAACTGGCGGAGGATGAAAGTAGACTAAATGCTGTGGAAATAAGATCTTTGAGACGTGTGTGCGGTAAAACCATGTATGACCGTATTAAAAATGTGGATATCCCGAAAGAATGCAAGGCTGATGTGAGCGTAATGAATAAGATCAAGAAAGGGACGCTTAGATGGTTTGGGCATGTAGAGCGAATGAACGAAGAAAGGAGTGTGAAAAGAATATGTGATGCGAAAGTGAATGGAAGAAGAAGTCGAGGACACCCGAGAAAGAGATGGCGCGATCAAGTAAATCAAATACTTGAATCGGGTCATGTGAAGAGTCAGAATAACAGAAGAGTATGTATGAGACGATGTATGAACGTAAATGAAGCAAGGAGTGTGTGCCAAGACAGAGTTATATGGCGGTCCGTCCTCTCTGCCTACCCCTGCGGGGAAACGGCGTGATGGTTAGTTAGTTAGTTAGTTAATTATCCAGTTTTTTTTTTCTTAGAAAGTGATTACTTTTTGGTTTGACATACTTAATGAAAATGAAATAATAACTTTGTTTAAGACCACAGATTTTATTTTAATTTAATTTGTAAACTCATAAAATGTCTCATTTTTCTTTTATCACCTTCTCAATTGACGTTCTGCCTCTTTCATTTTATATCATCTGTCTCTTTCTCTCTGTTCCTTTGTTATAATTTAAATGTTAGTCTTTTGTCTTCTTACTGTTCTCTTATTTTATTTTGTATTGTGTTCTCCCGTTTAATGTTGTACTCTGATGATGCTTAGGTTAAGCGAAACCGGTCGGTCATAAAAAAAATAATTAACTCTGTGATCTTATACAAAGTTACTACTTCATAATCATTATAATTATCAACCTTTGAGACTAAAGCCAGGAATATAGACGTTTTGATGTAATGCTTTTTGGTATTTTTGCAAAATATAAAATTTTTCGCCAGAAGTGTTTTTTATGTTTAATTTCTCGTGATACCTGTTTGTTCAAAGTATATGCTGGATATAAAATAAGTAACAAATCGGAGAAACATTTATGATGTCTTCTCGCTTCTTTATTTTCTGCGTATCTCAAGTGATATACAGTTTCTTATTTCACTCAATAAAATTATCATAAAAATTACATAATAGATTTGGCCTGGCGTCTATTTTCCCCTCTTTTGTTATTTATCTTGTCAGAATTCAGACGGTAATAAAACTGTCACAAAACCTTTTGGACCAAGATAGCTAACTTATTATATATTTTTTATATGTACGTCATTTCTCCCAATTTATATTCGAAACATAATTATAAAACAGAAAATAAGTTGAATAGTTATTGGATGCAGCGATAGCTCTTGTACGTAGAGCTCTGGCATCGTGAATTTGCTCGGATTTTTCACATCATCAATATGATCATTAAATAAGACAAAAAGCCGTATTGTTTCGATTGTTCAATAAAAAAAAGATTATTAAAAATATGGCAAACATAGTAACAAATAAGAACTGAAAAACTACAGACACCTGTGAAAGCTAATTCGATCCGTGGAAGACAATTCTGCCCCACGTTGGGCGCCAAAACCTCAATAGTTTTACGATATTTTTTACTGACCATACAACATCATCTCCACATCGTCGATTCTAAAAAGTGCGTTGGTGTTTATTTGGTTCATCGCGGTTAAGATAATATTATGATTATCTAAATTTCTCTGACGAAAGTTTAAGCCGGCATTTGGAAAAAATGTAGTAAATAATTGAATAAAGTGCATTTCTGTTTGTACTTAAATTTCTAGTTTAATACAGCTTCACTTAATTGCGTTATAATCGTTTAAACCATTATTGCCGTATTATTATTTTTTTAATAAATCGATTCCTACGTATTTATAAAAAAAAAACTAGCAGCGGTGAGTTAAATCCACTCAACATATAATCACCGTTCACAACTAGTTTTTAATAACGTAGATGTGTTTTTTTATTGCTAAAATCTTAGCATTTAAACACAGAATTTTATAATCTTAAATTGTACTTTCGAGTGAAATAATATTGTGCCAGAATAAATAGCGCTATAAGGGTGATATTTCATTAAAATGGCTTACTAACTAACTATCGCGCCGTTACCCCGCAGGAGTAGGTAGAGAGGACGGACCGCCAAACAACTCTGTATTGACATACACTCTTGTTTCATTCACATTCATTCATCGTCTCATACATACTCTGCGCCATATGAAATATCGAAGTATTTATATTTTTACCGGAAATACCATGATATGCGTACTGTTATTTCTAACCTAACACCATCGATATTTGTGTTTTGTTAGATGTTTGCTTCTCTGTTTCGGTTTTCATATTGCCGTAATGAATAAGATTAAGATATGGACGTTTATATTTGGCCATGTAGAGTAAACGTTTAGGACGCTCTGTAAAGACACGACACAATCAAGTGCATCAATAATTTAATCAGGTCATTTGAAAAATCTGTATAACGAAAGAGTATGTATGAATGTGATCAAAGCAAGTTGTGTGACGGTCTAACATATCTGTATACTGCTTTGTCTGCTAATATTATTTCTATCGTTTATTTGAAAATAAATAATATCAAACGTACCTTATGACATGACCAAGAAATAATGTGACCGCTTTGATATACATTCGAGTATAACTATTTTCGTTGACAGCAATCACTTTTTGGTTCGACATATTTAATGAAAATTAAATAATAACTTTGATAAGACAACAGTTTTATTTTTAATTTTTATGACCGATCGGTTTTGCTTAGCCTAAGCATCATCAGAGTACAAAATTAAACTAAACAACAACAAAAAATAGTGTGTGGACATTATATACTCGTACATACAGAGGGAGAACACAGTATAAAATAAAATAAGAGAATTGTTAAAAACAAAATAATAACATTTAAATATTAACAAAGGAATAGAGAGAAAGTGATAGATAATGTGAAATGAAAAAGGCAAAACATCAACTGAGAATGTAATAAAAGAATGATGAGAATTTTTATGAGCTTACTTTGTTATAATTTATATTTATTCTTTTGTTTCTTACTGTTCTCTTATTTTATTTTACATTGTGTTCTCCCTCTGTGTGTACATATAACCACCCACTATGTATTTTTGTTCAGTTTAACGTTGTACCCTGATGATGTTTAGGCTAAGCAAAACCGGTCGGTTATAAAAATTAAAATCAAATTTGTGGTCTTATACAAAGTTATTATTTCATTTTTATTATAAATATAACTGGTTAAAAGGTTAAACACCCACGAAGAGTAAAATTATAAATTTCAGCAGAACGTGACACTCTCCCAAGCTGTGTGATATAATATGTGGCGACATTCATATTAAATACTGCAGCAATTAATCCAGATAAAGAAACTGACCCGTATTTGTTTCTAAGATTCTTGGCTCAGTGTTCATTGTTTTCTCCGCTTTTCCCGTGAAGCTAAAATAGCTTATATATAGATAATATGGCAGATACGGTATAATGGTAGATTGAAGTGTTTGAGAATGACGCAGTGCGACTGGAATACTCTACAAAGCACCAATTATCTTGATCTAATCCAAACCAACACTTTATCTGAAACTGTCCCCCTCGGGTTTTCCTGAAACAATCAACCTCGGGTCCTGAAACTGCCGAATGCTAAACAAGGGGATAGCTTAAAAGCTCTGAACTGTTAATTAAGTGATCTCGGTTGCTATATGTGTAATTATATTACACAATGAGCTTTCAGTTGATAATGAACTGTCAAACTCAAAGCATTTCAATTCTCATTTGCATGAGTTTTTCATCTCTCTCTAAATATCTCCGTTTTTAATTTTTATATCTGTATTCATAATAACAATTAAAAATTTAAAGCGTTATTAAGAAACGTTTTACTTCGAGCTTGCTTTATTTTATGTAATATAACATGGAATGCATCAGCGAAAGATTTTGAAGGTCGTAAACAAGGTAAAGCAGTTGAAAGACATCCCAATTTATATTCGACTGACGCATTAGACCGTTTGCACACAGTTCACCTAAACAATGCGTGTGTGGACTAAACTTGGAAAATTCATGCTACTCACATGGACAGCTATATGTGGCCTGCTCAAGCGTCGGAAAACCTTCCGATTTATTAATACACGCATCTGACGGAAAAAAAGTATTTAAAAAATCAATTCAATAAACAGAATTAAAACACAAACACTTTCTTTCTTTGAGTGGTATTGCAAAGCATGCCGGGTACTCCCTAGTAACCTATAACAATACATATACACATTTATTATGAAAATCAATTCAAGATTGATATTCTTAGCTATTTTTTTTACTCAGGTATGAGATACATACATTCAAAGCTAAAGTGTAAATACCTTTTTAGAATCAAGCTTTATACAAACTTCTTACAAATCATTTTACTACCTAATTGTTAATGCTTTACATTACCTACTCTGCCAGGCGTTACCTGTTCCTGAGTTAGATAATGTTGAGTAATTACTCGTACAGTGAAGTTTGCGTCGGTTAAACAACTTACAGTTAGGTGAAAGGAATTACAAAAAGCTTAACAAAGCTTACGTAACTAAGAAGCGTGATTTTTTTCTTGTAGAAGGGTTTATTGAAAAACCCTTTTTCTCTTAAGCTTTGGTCTTCCCATTGCGGGGTATAGGCCTTCTTCTTATATCTTTAAAATGTTTTCTGTCTCATCTAAGACCTGTCATTTAGCCTTCCGCATCATTTTAAATCTTCGTTTTATCTCTGCTGCTTCCTATTAGCTCTATTTTCTTCTGGTTTCCATCTTAGCAGGGTGTTTTATCTGTCATCTGTTTTCCCCGTAGCGTGACCTGCCCTTTTTTGTAATAGTAATGCCGTTCTATTTATAATATTTGTTACGTGAGAATTATAGAGTAAGGAATATTGTCCAGTACATTTTTGCTCAAACATCATTATCTCCATCGCACATACCATCTTTGGCAGTTTAGTTAATAGTGCTAAGTTACAGTTCAAGTTTCTTTTCCATAGATTTTTAGAGCATAGTCATATATAATAGTCAGTAATACACACTATTTGTAATTAATATTTGATGTGAGCTAAAACAACGACACACCATAAATTAATTAGCTTTTAGTTAAAATCAGATGAAAAATTATGTGATCCGCTTAAAATATGCTTAACCTCATATATGTCTGATCGGATCGTGCCATAAACTCTAATGACTTGATCAAATTGATTGAATAACATTTTATTGAAGTCATGTAAGTTCCACTTATATTATTTGACCTTTAAGAAGACAAGCGACGTTTCTAAATTAATTCCCACTCTTAATAAAAGCAAATAATTAACGCATATTTATCTGGGTTTCCGAGTTACGACATACTCTGTTTAATGCATGCATTAATCATAAACGAAAGTAATATTCACTGGGGATATCCGATAATTATTAGTTAATCAGGCGAAATAGATAAGCGCTATTTTATCGCACGAACTTCCCTTTAAATATTGTTGCCATGGAAGTCATTAAGTAATTGCTGAGGGTCCTCGAGTTATTACAGAACGAGTTATTACCACGACTCCACAGCTCTATGTGAGGTCGATCCGGATAACTAAATTTACCATAACAACAGTAATTAGAGATTAATCAATTGATAATACCAATTCCCATTCAAACGCTGATTTCTCTAATTTATTTGTGTATCTTTTTTCGTGGAAGAACTTTTAGGGGATATGTCGAGCCTGCTCAGCGCTCATTCCAATTTCAGATCTACTATTTTTTGTGCAATATCCGTTACGTTCGGATGGTCTCTGAGTCATATATTTGTTTAATAGTTCAGTACATTTGCATGTAGGTACACTGTGGCGATTGAAAAATATATTTAAATGATTGATACATATTTTCGTGTGGTTTTTCGTTTACAAAACAATTTTTTAAACATAAATATGTCAATGTTATTATAATGCCAAAATTCATGCACTACATTCTACAAACATCATCCAAGTTTTGTTTGAGTGTAACAGTTTATTTAGGAGCTTAGTTGGGAAGTTATTTCAAATCAGTTTTAATCTCCTGATCTTGCTAAATTAGATTTTTACCCTTTCCGCTCTGTACCCAACAATCTGCAAGGAATTTCATTTAATAACGAAGCTTGTCATCAGGATAGGCTTGACGATCCCTTCTCCTTCAAAACGCTGTATTTCTTCAGGCTTAAAAAAATACATAAATAACAAACACAAAAAAAAGAAAGACGAACATTCCCTGGTTACGAATAACCTGACAATATTTGAAAAACTCCTACTACCATCATAATAAGTGGAAGATGTTGCCTGTGCAATGATGGAGGACTTAGCTAGCAGAGGAATTAAACCCACGACACCCGGGTGATAATCCGACGCGTTGGTCCACTCAGCTACTAACTGGTCAGGTAAAAATCAACTAATTTCCAGAACGCTGGGATTCAACTGTAAACATTGCTAACTATTAATTAAATAATTAGGAAACGCATTTTTAAAAGCTGAGTAATTCTTCTCCAACCCAATAAATATCTATGGCAAAAAAGCGGTTTCTTTCTTTTCAATGTGAAGCTTATTACTATACGCTCAAACAATCTAAATACTAACTAAACAAATGAAATTCTCTATCATCACAAATTCGCCCAAATTATTGCATTAAAATCCCATCACAGTATTAAGTGGTTCATACATAATTTATAATTTCCATGATTCTAACGCAAATACACACCTGAAAATCTGAAATGTTTTAATGTAGCGAGAGGCAACCCCGATATCTCATTAAAACGTGGTTCATGCAGCGGACACCAAAGTGAAAACCCCTAATTACTAAAACAATGGACACACCCTGAAAACGCGGCGTGTTTATTTGTAATTGAATTTTTTTATAAAACGAATTTTTATGAACACAATATCTCATATTAAATGTTCCCTTTTTAATTAGCTAATTGCGTAGGAGTTCCTTCAATTTTTTGCTATTTATTTATCCCTTACAACTAGTTTTTTCAATCGAAATAGGGAACTAACTACATTTGTACTAGTGTTTGTGACACACATCATTCAATTTAATTTTTAAATATTATGTACCTAACTAACTCAAGAGACCTGTAATGTATTAATATGAATTATATTAATTAATTCCCACTCCTCATTAATTAATTTTTTTATCCAACTAATTCTATCTCTGAACTTAAATATTTGTAATTTTTTTTATATTTAATTTAATTTTGTTTTTAAATTACTCTAGAGACCGATTTATCAATTTGGTATTATAAATATTTCCTACATCATAATTAGCCAAATTATTCCTCGCCTATACATATTATCACACGTAACAATGTCAGGGAATGTACCAATTATTATTGTCCTAATTTTTTTGTTAAATAAGTACATAACAGACAATAAGTACAGACTTAATTAAGTGGAAGATAAATTTATACGGATTTCGTTAAATTTTTTGTAGCGTAAATATTGCCTTAACGACCTCTATGGCTGAGTGATTAAGATCTCCGTCTAAAAATCTGGAGGTCACGGATTCCAATCCCGGCGTGCGCATATAAATTTTATTCAATCATATTATTATGTTATTTCGCATTTTGTATAGTATGTTTGCGGCACGTTCCAGAAAGGTATATCAATTAATTGTGTATGGTCGGGTTTTTCCCAACCTCTCTCTTCCCCTATTTCTTACCTTTCCATATTTCCCACCCCACAAAACTTCTCATTTGAGGATGCCATGGTAAATTCGTTCCGCATAATGGAACCCTTGTGTGGTGTAACAATTAACAAAAGTATTTTCATATAGCGGTCAAAACTACGTAATAGCTTTTATTAGTAGTTCTATGGGAGGCTTCGGATCGAGATAGATCAGAGACTTACAGCAACAATTAAAAAGTGAAAATTTCGTTTGTTACTACAAGGTCAATTATTCTTTACTATTACATTTTTTCTAAACTACTGCCAACTTTCAACGAAACGTTTTTTAGATAGTTTCAAAATTGTTGTAATTCAATATTTCTGTTTTTTTTTTTACGTGAATACCGCACAAGAGTCTCAACTGATCCCAACTGTCTAGAGCCAGTGAGACTATGGCATCCCCGATAGGGGTATGTTGTGAGGCTGGAGGTAGTGGGGAAGGGAAGAAGATGGGGAAGGGGAAGGTTGGGAAGTACCTGGCTATTCAGATCTGGTCACCAAACACGGCTCAAGCCATTTCAAGCAACGTTTCAATTCTGAATGGTGGTCTTTCACCAGGGCGATACTTAGAGTATCTAGCACTCTGGAACGTGCCGCAAATACACTTTTTTATTTTTTATAATTAAAAGTGTTATGACACATATTAATTGAATAAATTTTATTTGCGCACGCCGGGTTCGAACCGGCGACCTCTGGATTCGTAGTCGAGCATCTTACCACTCGACCACGCAGGCTGTCAATTGACTGATGTCAAGTTTACATAATTTAATGAATTTTGTGAATTAATTCATGGAATTTTCTCATAAAACAACCTATCCAATCAACTTGTCACTCATCATACATCGAATCGTGGTTGGATCAGATGACCAAGCACAAAGTAATTGAGTTTTGTAACCGTCTACGCCGTTTGATCCCGGCCAGAGTAATACACACAACCCAATATTTCCAACTAACCCGATCGGAAAATCGCGCCCTTCTACGAGAGATGGGAAATTAATATTATTGTTGATGCAGCATCAATACACTTCACTTTATTTGATCGGAGATCTGCTCACGGCGATCGACCAGAACCAATCATCATAATAAATGTATCAATTTACGAATATAAACTAAAAGTAATAACAATTTAATAAAAATGAAATTATAACTTTTTTTATATCAGAGCATAAACTTTGAACAAACAGAGCTCACGAGAAAGTAAACATGAACAACACTGCCGATGAAAATTTTTCGGAGAGATTTTATTGCCGGCAACCCGGGCATTTTATAATTTTTTATTGTAAATACTTGAATACGTTATCCGCCACACTAGACAACGGGACAATAACATTTCTCATTTTAATCTCTCTTCGCTGACATTAAATACGTCTATATTTGTATTTTGTCTATGGTTAAAAAAAAACGTCTGTCCTTAGATGCCTGTAACTATAAAGTAACCGGAAATAAAATCAATTTTGAGAAAGAATGTATTTTTTATAAAACTTTGGATCAAAATGAAACAATGTGGAATATTGTGGTGTTCAGGTGACATTAAACAATGAAATAAAAATGGATGTTGGTTTCAAAAACAAGCATTTGGGAGAGAAATACTCTCCAATACCAATAAATATTTACTCTTCGTATAAAAAACATTATTTTTAGGTCTCCATCTGTAGATAGAGCATTTGATTATCTTACAACATTGATAAAATATTTTTAGGTTTTTACAAAATGCATTGAAATATAGTTAAATGCCAACAAAGGTGCCATTAAAAAGTCTGACCAAACAGTTTTAACCTCAGATGCTTCTAAAATAGTATATATTCAAATGTTAATTTATCTAAAACTATAATATTAATATAATACTAGGTTTACTATTCCGTTTCACCGAAGATTCGTATTTTTGTATTAATCAATATGGAACAGACGATGGAACAGATGTGTTGCTTCATCTTATTTTTTTACAATTAAATGGATATTTCAATTCTCTGCATCTCATGATGGAAATAACGATGCGGACTGAAAGTGATTGTATCGACTTATAAATCTCAAGCTGAAAAAGTTTTGTAAACCTTACATCATCTTAATTGCAACTCACCGTCGACGTTTTAGTGCCTTAAGTTTATACAAATTGTTTTTATTTTTTCCAACACTTTTTAAAATCCAATAACATTGAATAAAAATGTGACACAAATTTCTTGTTGTGACAACAAGAAATTTCCTCTTATCCTGAACAACGTCAACAATTAGAGGTTTTGTAATCAACCCCTCCCCCTCTGCTCCAACCCTTCCCAAATATTTTTCTGTGCTAATTTACTTTACGCCCCCATTATTCGTGTGATCTTCAGCGCAATATCGAATTTCTTTCCCGAAACGAAACATGTTTTTTTTTTCATTAAATCATGACGTCAATACGAGAGATATATTCGTCGTTTACTTTTATTGGGAAACACTTTCCAGTAAACAGGAACTTTCAGCAAATATTTAAAAATTTAATTATATATCTATTTATTAGATTAGATTATTTTAACCTATTCAAAACAGATGCGGGCTAATCGACCACTTAACAGTTTATTTATACATTGTTTACAATAAATTCCATTAGTCTGTATGTAAACCTTGAAATTCAACCAGTCTATGTACGACGGGGAAACGAACTAGAGTACAACAAAGAGTTTAATCATGACGTAAGAGTTCGCAATGAGATTTGAATGAGTGCATTAATTATATGAATGAAACTCTTCTGCAAACCGTGACCTATAATTATTATTAAATATAAGAATCACGATGTGTAATTATTTAGGTTAGGTTATGTTAGGTTAGTATCACGTTTCTTTATTATTCTGTATGGTATTGCAAAACTACACACTGAAAGTAGCATAGAAAAAAAAATGAAAAAATATATTTTTTAAATATATACTTTTTTTCCCTAATTAAACAACAAAATAAATTTCAAATTCAACGACAGTACAGTGGGAAATATAACAACTAAAATACACTTTATATAAATTATAGGTTTTTTTAAATATTGCTAGATTATCTGTTAATAAATTCATATCTTTAGATATCTCACTCAGTAAAATCATACCTCTTGCCATGCCATGCCGTGCCAAAACATTTGTCCGATCATGAGGTATGCTTAGCATGGCATGGCTTCTACTGCGACAGTATTTTCCAGGCACAAACAAGCAAGTAGCATGTCAAAAGATGGATAATCATTTATAATGTTAAGGCCTATTGTCACGAGACTAAATTTGCGCATGGTCTCTATGCTTTGTATGCTTTGATAGTTTAACTTAGGATATGTTCCGTGAGAATGGATGTGCACATACCAGAGGAATAAAAAAAAATCTCTTTTAGCATATTTGTATATTTTCTCTGACACGTAGCCCAGACAGTACTAGCGTACCACAACTTGCTTTTGATCACCCCCATTGAACAAGGCTCTCATTTTATATGTGCTAATAAATTGTTTACAGATTCTGATGACCTGGGATCAAAATACACCTCTAAATTTTGTATGCTATTTACGTTGCTTAAAAATTCTGCATTCACTGTATATTTATAGAACGATGGACTTTGGGAACGGCCATATGTCAAAATGTTACATATTTCATTAAGAAACCTAGGTGATTATTTCACGACCAGTTCAACACTGTGGATATTCACTTGCATCCTCAAATCCCTCTTGACTTATGAAAAGGTTATTTTGCTTAAATATTTTTTATTGCTCAAATTGCATACAAGATTACCCAACTGATGAACCAGGGGTAGATTGGTGGAATACGTAGTCAATTGTTTTCAAACTTACGCGATTGATACGCCCTTACTAAAATACCCTTCCACTGAATTCAAGGCTGCAGTCTGTAGGGTAAAGGTTTTCCTGATAACCAATAAATAAAATCATCGGAAGAAGATGGTAGTAAGAAGGTTTTATTTCTAGTGAAAAGCAAAGTTAAAAAAAAGTTTTAAAGTTTTATTATATTTTTTCCAATCTTTTATGGAAGCAATTTTCTTCTTATAAAACTAGTTATCAAAGTTTTCCCTTGTGAACCAAAGAACAAAGTTTTTTCGTTTCACTACCATAGAAAATTGACAGCTAATTCTGTATAGCATTTCTCTCCCTCTTGTTTATCGGAGTATGAAGGTTCCATTTTCTAAGGGTTAACCCAATTTTGTCGCTGTATGTTTACAATATGTCAACTCGTGGAACTGATATTGACTCCATGGCCATAATGTGAAAACACAGTCAAAACATTTCTTTTCGCACTGAGAAAAAAGGTTAATAAAATAACATTTTAAAACGCTAATATAATAATGACAAATTCTCCAAAAAAGCGCTCAGCTTCATGACTCTGGATTTTTCCCGATTTTCATTCGTGCAGTGGACAAATCATTAATTTTTTTAATTCAAATTAGTTTTATGTATTCATAAATATAGAATTGAAATGAGTCAGTGTGGGTAGTACGTTTGCACCTCATTCCAGATTAGAACATACTCTCAGTATCGCCTTGAAGAGATATCACCATTTAGAATAGAAAAGTTCCATGGAAAAGCACAGGAATACTACTTGTAATAATTTATTAATAAAAAAAATACTTTAACTGTGTTTAATGATCCAATCTAAATAACTAGGTCTGCGAAACTTCCTTTTCACCATATTATTCTTCTCCCCACTTCCTCCAGCCTAAAAAATGAGAGTGTTATAGTTCCACTGGCTACAGCAGTTGGAACTTTAGTGCCTTTACACACAAAATTGAATGCAAACATTAATAATAAATACCTTTATTTTATTTGTGATTTCTTCAGGGAAAAAAATGCACCCAATAAAAAATTACACGCATATTTGAAACACCAAAAAAATACGTTGGTTACTTTTAAAACTGAAAACATGTCATTAATGGTTTTCCGAAAATACTTTTCCCCCAAGAAACACCAGATAATCACCTCACCAGCTGTAATAACAACTGTTAACAGAAAAACGTGTATTCGTATTTATTATTCTTGAAGAAAATCAAGGTCTTTAAACACGCTAAAGGAAGTGTATGAAATATGGATAAAGTTTCTTAAACTGTTGAAATTATTACTTCAACTTCAAATATTTTCACTCTGATTTAAGATATTATCAGTTATCCATTAGTGAATTGAAAACGAACTGAAATTAAGTTAACAGAAAAGTTTCGTTTTCGAAATCGGTTTTGTGTTTTTAACAATAAAATGCATCAATAATATTATTTCTAAAAATAATTGGTGGTGGAATCCCACTGTATTATTAATTTATATCATTGAAGAAAAAAACTCTTTATAACTTATTTCCACTTATTTATTTTTAACCGTACCGGTTTCACGTTGTAATGGGCATCTTCAGACTGGTACAATTCGAAATGAATCTATGGAATATATACTATTTATGTCCGGAATGGATGCTAATACGGACGGAAAAATAATGATTTCACATATGTAATATTAATATTACGAAAGTTATAGTAAATAATATTATGTAAACTAGGAAAGTGATTTATATATAATTACGAGGCCTGTTCAAAAGAAAACGTGAATTTTGAATTTTCGCGGGCTGTGTACATTCGATTATCGTTTTTTTGTTATGTTGGTAAACATATGTTTATCATATGTTAGCATTATCAGCCATTTTGGATTAGTGGTTTGTTTTTGACAACTGGAAAGGTTAGTCACGTTTTTGTGTGTTCTTCAATTTTTTACTTTTGAAAAAAAAATGGATCATATAAATATAAATATTTATTTTATCTTAGCAAAAATAAAATAAAAACAATGGCTTTGATTCTCTAACGTCGATTAAAGTTTATGGCAGCCAGCTTGTGATAAGTCTCGATCAAATATTATGGCTTTAGACGATTTCTTTATTGAAATAATGATGGAGTTATTTCTAAACTCTATCGTCTAGAAGAGACATAAAAAACACACCTTAACAACAAATTAATGTCGTAATCGTCACATACATTTTTGTGAAAACAGCGTACCTAAACTCCACGTATATTATTTTTATCTATATAAATATATGTACATTTGCATTTCCTATACATTTCCTCAAAAAGACAATCCACACATTATGCCCAACTAAAAATAAACTACCGGATTTCACTCTAAATTTGAATTGATAAATATAATATAAAACAATAATAATAACAATATAATATTAAAAAATACATATTGTTGAACGGATATACCAAAGTTCCGTAACCCATAACGAAAATGACTTTGAAACTACAAACGGTTGCGTTGACCTATGAATTACAGAAAAAAGTGCATATTCCATGACCCCAGAGCTCATCGTTTGAGTGCTTTCGCTACATCAAAGAAACAAATAAAATTCTGCTTTCTGCCTTTTCAGGTTAGATTAAGTTTTTCTTGTTGAAATTGGTTTTATTTATTTTGAAAATTTAACCGCAAACTACAAGGTTTTTTAAATGCTAATTTCGATCTCAGATTGCAGTATTAACTCGCCTAACAAAGCAACAAGGACGAATCCGTAGTATAAATTATAAACTTACGTTTAGCTAACATTATTTTTTCGCAAGGTTGTTATGAAAACAGATTTAGTTGTTTCAGAAGATTGTATAAAAGAAATTGGTGTTAGGGCAAGAGAAAAAAAAACTTTGTAAAATTATTATGCGAGGCACCACAAAATATAATCATTGTCTGAGACCAGTAAGAATAATGACACCCACAGTTTAGATTATAGTAAGACAATGAGGCAAGGGAAGGAAAGAGTAAAAGCTTGGGTAATTTAAAAAGTACCTACTGGTTATTCCGACATAATTAATAAACAAAAGTAATACCGTTTCAAGTAACCTTTCGATTCTTAAATGTGATCAATCATCAAGGCCATACCAATTGAATATTACGCCTTGGAATGAAGTGAAAAAATAAATATTTTAATGCTTAATTCAATACGTCTACTAAATCAGTATAAATCATTCTATATAAGAAGATATTGTATTTTTAAATATTTATTTTTATAGTGAATACCGCTCAAGACTCCCAACTGCTCCCAACCGTCTAGAGCAAGTGAGACTGGCATCCCTAATCGGGGTATGTTGTGAGGCTGAAGGTAGTGAGAAAGGGAAGGAGATGGAGAAGGGGAAGGTTAGGAAGTACCTGGCTTTTCAAATCTGATCACCAAACACGGATCCAACCCCTAGCAAGCAACCTTTTGATTCTGAATGGTGGTCCTTCACCAGGGCGATACTGATGGTATCTACCACTCTGTAACGTGCCGCAAATATACTAAATATTATTTTATATGAATTAAATGTGTTATGACACATATTGATTGCCTAAAAGTTATTTGCGCACGCCGGGTTTGAAGTCGTAGTCGAGCGTCTTATCACTCGACCACGGAGGCCTGATACGAACCCTAAGCTCGGCGATCATGAACGCGTCAGGAAAGTACAAGTTCAGAAAGACTATAGATTACAACTGACCAACGCCGCTTTAAGGCTGATTCACACCAACGTCCGGTTCCACTCAGTGCCGATATTGTTCCGCAAGAGAGCTTATTGATATGGTATGAATATCAATCAAGGAGTATGTGCCAAGACAAAGTTGTATGGCAGTATATCCTTCTACCCACCCTTGTGATATTTAACTACTTATTTAGTTAAATAATTATTTTGAAGTGTAAGTATACTTACAACGCAGATTTTTTTTTTAAACCATTTTTTTATCACTAAATAATATTTTTAATAATAAATACTTAATAATAATATTATTTAGTGATAAAAAAATGGTTTTTGATAAAAATAAATCTGCGATGTTAGTATTTTTACAATTCAAAATAATTATTTAATTAAATAAGTAGTTAAATATCACAAGGGTGGGCAGAAGGATATACTGCCACATAACTTTGTCTTGGCACATACTCCTTGATTGATATTCATACCATATCAATAAGCTCTCTTGCGGAACAATATCGGCACTGAGCGGAACCGGACGTTGGTGTGAATCAGCCTTTAGATCCAATATTAAGCACAATAACTGTACATCCCACCACCAGTGTAATCAGTGCATGTTTTATTACTTTAGTCGTATTTCGTGACCAGACCCTTCCCCTTCCTTCCCCCTTCCCCTTCCCCTTCCCCTTTTCCTTCCCCTTCCCTTCCCCTTCCCTTCCCTTCCCCCTTCCCTTCCTTCCCCTTCCCTTCCCTTCCCTTCCTTCCCCTTCCTTCCCCTTCCCTTCCCCTTCCCTTCCCTTCCCCTTCCTTCCTTCCCCTTCCCTTCCTTCCCCTTCCCCTTCCCTTCCCTCCCCTTCCCCTTCCCTTCCCCTTCCCACTACCATCAGTCCAACAATGCCATAGTCCCATCGGGGATGCCATAGTCCCACTGGCTCCTGACGGTTGGGAGTAGTCGGAACTTTTGTGCGGTATTCACCTACAAAATGACTACAAAATGTGCTGTGTAAATGTAAAATGTACAAAATAAATACAGCCAAAGTAAACACCACTTTGTTGGCGCGTACTTTAGTTGTGTGATAAAAAACATCCTCAGATTGGTTACAGTTTGCTGGCAGGATGTGTGTATAGTATCCAGTGCGGTTTCCTGGCCCCACATGTACTTTACAATGCCTTTGAAGTTTTTTGGCAAAGGGATATATTGTATGTATAAATACTAAATGCGTGGCGTTACAGATTTAAAAAAAATCATATTCATAAAAATCAATACATGTTTTTTTTATTTTAAATTTACCGTATATAATGCACATTTTTTTTACTTGATACTAACACTAAGTAATATATGAATACAATTAACATACAAATTCATCTTTACAATTTCTAGTTTGTGATAATTACCACCCTTATTGAGAAAATTCTCGTGCAAAGAGAGGGAATACTATCATGTGTTAACTAAATATAAAATTGAATGATTAAAAATAGATATCATATCAATATAAACACATAAAATTATGTTGGTGTAAAGCTCAGAGCAATAATATACAAGAGAGAGCGCTGTGGAGAGAGCTGTTGTTAGTTTATACGAGGTTTGCCGGACTCGGCTAGACCTGGGAGTGGCTAGGACTATGGTTAGGGTATTCATACATCCATTTATAGCACATGTCGATATAATGTTTTTTTTTTTCGTAAGACCACTTTTTCACAGTATTGTTTTTTTTTAAATAACATGTAACCTAATAAACCGTTGAGTCATCTCAAATTACATGTATTTCGGGTATCATAACGTGTAGGCGGAGTCAAGAGAGACGCGGGACACGAATAACATTCAAACAATTCTTCAAAGCGGTGTGATAATTCGGGAAAATTTGTTAATAATAATAATAATAATATTTGGATAATTTGTATAGCGCCGTTTTTGTGAAAAATCACCTCAAGGGCGCTGGTCTCTTTCTTTCTCATGGTGTACAACGTAAAACCCGGAGAAAGTGATTTGTCCCAAATCTGTATAGGTTGGGTAAAAAGAATTAGCTTTCTCTCCACATATTGTTACTTTAAGGTGTAAAGTGTTTTAAAAAAAAAAATAATATTTCGTAGTTATTTACTTTTTTATATCTTTAGGAAGTTCGTTAAAAATCTTATCGATTATTCTTAGCTAGTTTGCCAAGTGCTTTATAGTGACAGCTGTTTCGGCTTTCAAAGCCGTTTACAAACTGTGGGTAGGCCACGTAGATACGACTTGTTTATACGAATCTAGTTACCCACTACCCTTTTGCAACGCGTTATTATTAATTTCGTTGTAACCGATTTGGATTGAAATTCTTATTCTGCCAAGTACATAATATCAAACTTTGTGTTCCTCATTTAATGAACACACACTTTATGAACATCAGAATGAATATGGAGTTCTGCAAACTCCACTCAAATTCTGTATACCTAGCTACAGTTACAGTAAAAATGTATATCGTTGCCGGAAAAATAAAAGTTTACACCAGAGAACTTTAAAGTTTTTTTTTTTTTTTCACAATTAAATTCATAAGTCTTCAGTACCGGGTTGGATTTAAACAAAAAAGTTAACTCGGGTAACTCAATGCTCTGACTGAGTTACCTGAAGCGACAAAAAGCTAAAAAAATCCCAAACTTGCGTCGCTTGAGTTAAGTCTTCTTCTAAATGGTTAATATATTTTAGATGTCTGAAAGAGCCACAAAAGATTTCAGAGTCAAACGAGCCAAAGACCAAAGTTTCGCTTAGGTCCTTTTGCCTTTCCAGCGACGATATGTTGGTGTCATCACAGTTTATATGAAAGCAAGAAAACACACTAATAAATAGCATTGTTTCCACTATATAAATATCTAAGGAATCTTTACAACATAAAAGAGACATATCAGATGGCGCCATAAATAATATTACTCACCAACATTAAGGCAGCGTTGCAAAGATGGAAAAACACCGTAAAAATACCTTTCAAATATGGCAAAACATTCATAAATAAACTTATAACGGAATTAACAAATGTTGCGGAAAATCGTTATTGGAAAAGGTTTATATCTGCGGACAGCCTTGCCCATTCTTCATTCATTCTTACAAGATAAATAAACCAAATGAAAATGATTTAAAATTACACAATACAAAAGGAGGAGAAAGAAGTAATTATCTCTAACCCGCTTTCGGTAGATTTGTTAAAGTGAATTTTGTGAAAATCACTCAGTACCATGTTGTTTTTGATAACCAAGGTAATACGGCTAAAAATAAACCTATCTAAAATATAATAGCGAACCTTGAGACAAAATCATAACTAGAGTACAGCTTGCTTATCAAATCTTCAAGACGCCATGCTTTTTTTGTTTTTCGACTGTCAAAATACATTTAAAAACTTATGATAGAATTCTATACAAATAATGAGAACACCATTTAAAAGTGAACATTGTTATTTTGGTCAAAATAAATATTTATTTTCAATGAAATAAATCGATACAAAAAGGGAAAACCCATGAAAATTAATACACGTTTTGACATACATTAACTTTGAAAACCTAGTATTTGTGCGATTTGTGCCAGCTTAAAATTATTTTTTTTTGTGTATTACAGACTCTGTCCATTTACAATACACATGAACAGTAACATAAAAAAGCTAATGTTTTAGATAGATTTTATATACCATATGTTCATTGTGTTTGTAACATCGTACAAAAATATTTTAAATCTATAGTGTGAGGAATATTGTGTCCATAAAAAAACAATTTTAGCATGGTAATATAATTTTGTCACATTTTTCCAGGAGCGAATATCCAAATAAAATTCTGATTTAGATTTTCTAGAGAAAATAGGCCTTTCATCCCACGCCTGTATTCCGCCCTTGGGCAATATAAATGGATGAAATAATGCCACACTTATGTTTTACTGCTCAAATTTTTCAAACATTACTTATCCGAACGAGAAAGAAAACCATTTCTTACATTCCTCTTTAAGTAATCAGTCATCAAATCTTCGCAAAAAATTAGCAGTTATATAGATATAAAGAAAATACAAGTTGACATGTTGAATAATGCGGATGTTGACAATGTTGACCAGTTTAATTTTTTTGACAATACAACAATAACAAATTCAACAATGTTGAAATTTTTTACGATGTTCATCTTTTTTTTAAAAAGAAAAACAAACATTCCCGGGTTACGAATAACCAAAGAATATTTGAAAAACTCCTACCCCCATCATAAGAAGCGGAAGATGTTGCTTGTACAATGATGGAGGACTTAGCCAGCAGAGGAATTGAACGCACGGTGGGAATCCGACGCGTTTGTCCACTCTACCACACTACTGACCGGTCTCAATCGATCAATCTTTTGCATTTCTATCGTCAAAAGATATATTTCTTCATACTAAATGACCAACACATGTTGAAAAAATAGCGAAATATATAATAGCTGACTAAATCCTATCACGAAAGATAATTAATAAAAACAGGTTCCATATTTCGTTGCTGAAATAAAGTGGAAATTTTTTGTATATATAAAAGGTATATGTATATTTCCAATTTTGAAATACAACCCACACACACAACCATTAACTAATTACTAGTTAGATTCAGTTTTTGCCGCTTAGCGGTCAGTAAATTATCTGTAGTTCCCTTACACGAGATGACCGACAGTAAGAGAAATTAGGTCCCCATAACTCCAAAAATTTATAAATAGTGAATGAATGATAGTACACAATTATTATAGTAAAGCCTCTTTGATGGAAAGTTTTCTCTAATTATTTCTAGGTGTCCTGCTCAACGAAGTGTCATTATTATGCGATGTATATCACTGTCATGCGTCGTATTTCTCATATAAATAATAGTCATCTCGGGAATTCCATACCAACGATACTAGAGCAATGAGGTTTCCTCTGACACACCTGTGCCCTGTGTGTATGTCCCTCCCCGTGACCTGTGACCTACCCCACAATCCAGCGGTAATATAATAATAATAATAATAATAATAACAGTGAACTTATATAGCGCAGTTTTGTGATATTTCACCTCAAGTGCGCTTTATGCTAAATTAATTATGGTAACACTACCCTTCAGGTACCGTGGCGTGTCAGGGGAGAGTTTGCAAAAAATACACCTGCCGAAAGCCTCAATTTAAATTGGGGGTAGTTTGTTTACACCCTATCCTCATGGAAACGGCTTGAAAATTGACGGAATTAACCGACACATGAGTCAAAGCCTCAGGAATAGAACGCCATTATGTGTTGTGCAAGGTCATAAGGTAGAATACATTAAAATTCAAGCGCGTTCTTGAATAAAAATAAATTATTCAGAAACGTATTTTACAAGAAATGTTTTGTTTCTTTTTGTAGTCAAGCTGAACGTAACAGTTATTATTTTATGGGTGATATAAAATAAGAACATTAGGATTTTTTATTCAGGTTATAAGAGCAGTCCTGTTCCTTATAATAATAATAATAACAGTGAACTTATATAGCGCAGTTTTGTGATATTTCCCCTCAAGTGCGCTTCATGTTAAATTAATTATGCTAATAAGATTAACTAACAAGGAGAAAATAATACATAATATGTATACAAATTAAAACTATCTAAAATAATGATCATTAATAAATAATAATAATATTTGGACGATTTGTATAGCGCCGTTTTTGTGAAAAATCACCTCAAGGGCGCTGTAACGGGCGTTATCATAAATCACGAGAGAAAAGGTTCAGATATGGGTATAACAGTGTATGTGTACATCAACAGATTAAAAAACAATTTACTAGGAGCTAATTAATAATAATTAATAAGTTAGTTTATAAAAAAACACATCTCGTACCGAACTCGTGAGATACCAAAGTAAGTTGCATACTTTAAAGATTGATCAAAAGTGATAATAATTATATCCCTTGTGTAATTATTATTAACATTAATTGCTTTAATTTCGCTCGTTCGTTCATTAATTTTCTTCCTATTTTCCTAGTGAGGTCGGAGCCTCATCGTTTCGTCGTGTCACCTCTAAGCGTCCCTGTCTTGTACTACTTCAGTGACCTCCGTCCATTGCAGGCTTCCCTTTGGGATTTTCACCAGTGTGTTGTGCGGAAGTTGTGCTACTAGCACCCGGAAGGTTTTTTCAAGTCACATAGTTTTTCACATGCAGCTTTTTAAAAACTATCTAACTTCTCACACACTCGGTTTTCTGACTCCTACCGCCCCTATAAAATCTCCTCTCTGTAGCTAGAACCTTAAAATACACCCTCTCTTTCATCATCCTGATTTGGTGACTGTATGTAAGAATAAATTTAACGAACATGTTTTATATCAATGCCAGGTATACATCAAGTTTCACACGTGTTGTAGGTAGGTTACACATTTATTTTCCCAAAGGTACTGTGTGAAAAACTAAGGTTTCACGGCCTTGGCAAAAGCTGAAGTGTTTTATTTTATTCTACCTATTTTACATATATGTAGAGCCAACTGTTGCGTATTATGGTAGTTTTTTGTGAATAGCCTGCGTGACTATAGGCTATTCGTCTCGAGAACAAGTCACAATTCTGCCAGAGGGAAGGAAAATAATTTAAGTTCGTAGTCTGAAAGCTCGCAAAAATAAAGCACAATTTTATGTCTATTCTGGCATAATAATAATGGAGTCAAAATTCAATTCGAGAGTCGTAAATAATCTAGCTTTATGATTATAATTGGCTAGTCCTTCTGTTTGATTTCAGCCGTTGCAAAACATGCATCCTACAATATGGGGGTTTGTATTTCTTTTGTTAAGTGAATATTTCAATGATCCCAACTAGTAATAAAAATAACGTTGCAAGCTGAAAATCTTAAGGCTGTGCAAATTTCAAAACGCTAGAGCTCACGGTTTGAGAGTTTTTACTGCTGCACACAATCAGTTTTCCATTTAACAGTTGGATTATTCATATACTGGTAGTTAGGTAGGTAACTATCTACTCATACATTTAAATACTCGGATGAAAACGGATAAGTGTCACATTGTGATAACATTTGTCGATTGACCGCAAATGTTCAGCAACACTCTTATGTTTAACTTTTATTAAAATTAAAAAATAAATAACATTTCATCAATTTTAACATTTTCTTTAAATTTTTTTTTTGAGTAAGCTCCACGCATATGCAATGGCTAAAAGTAAACCAAATGGACACACATTTCTAAAATAGAATAAAAATAATCGCCTGATGAAATATATTACAAATAGGAACTTTATCGCTTGTCTGGATTTGAATCATTTTTTTGTATAATATGTTTCTTAACACAGTTCCTATTTGAAAAATGTCACAGTCACACGCACAAGGAAATTATATTGTTTAATTTTGCATTGTGATAAGTAGCTATACATATTACGAATGCAATGCAATATTTACTAACGGCTACTAAAGCATATTTACATCAGATTCATTTAACTGAATTCATCATATCCGCCTTCTGAATATTCGTTTTCTTACAATCTACTACTTCTGAATTTGTTGAGTTGATTCTTTTTTTAATTTACATTACTCGTGATTTATTCGATGGAATCATTCATGAAAAAATGACAGCATTTTCAACTCGTTTATTTAGTAAACACATCAAATTAATTTTCAAAGTTACCATGTCACATTATTAGCAATGACCTACATTACGGTTTTCTGCTAAGCTTAAAATTAATTTCTACCAGATTCGACATAAAATATGCTCCGGCGGCTAAAAGCTCCTTTGCAACGGTATTTCAACAGGTATTTCTTCAAACTTTATAATAAGCTTTTTGTCTCTAAGTCAGCTTTATTCTGCCTGTGGAATGATTTGATGACTTCTGTGTTTCCTTCCTCCTACAACATTGGTTTCTTCACAATTCAGGTTCACTCATTCCTTTCCTTGAAAATGCGCTACACAAAGCATTTCCGAAGATGAGGGAAAAGATTTTACTGAAACTAAAAATATCGACCTAAAACTTAGCGTAGGTATAGGGCGCTAATTGAGGTGTTTGAAAAAAATCACTTGACCAGACATGTTGACCTGACCTAGTATAGCTAATTAGTAGGTACACAATTTCACAATTTTACTCCCACGAGCAAATCACCCTCCGCAAACACATCTTGCCGACAAACAACACAAAGTACGACGCAATGAAAATGTGTTGCGCCGCATTATGTTGTGTCGTGTTATGTTGTGAACAGCTTTGTCCAAAGCTCAAATTACAACTTAAAACCTACGTGGAGACCCACGTGGTTTAATTAATGAGCCGGGTAACCTAATACTATCAAGTGTCGTTAAGGTGATATCACGGGGAAATTAAAGCGTAAGTGTCGTTTGTGGCATTTGCTTTCAAGATCGTTGTCATGGATACGTGTAGGTACTCGGATTCAGTGAGTCAAGTGCAAAATTACAAAAAACTGATCATGTATCGTTTTATTTTAGTGGTACAAAAAATATGTTATTTGAAAGCACAAAACAAACCAAAAAATCACGATGATTGTAGCTGAAAAACTTTTTGTTTTCATAAAATATTAATTAATAATCGTAAAAATATTAATTAATAAATAAAACAATTTTATTAGATATATATATATATACATATTAAGGTGTTGGAATGGAAAGGAGAATGAGTAATTTAGGGGATTATGGGAATAACAGAGCGGCTTTCTAGAAATATGTCTATGATAGGACTATAAGATAAATTAATTTGGTTATTCAAAATACTAAATTTACTATTTAAGGATTTTCTAATTTCTAACACTTCTAAGTTATCTAATTTCTTCCCTTTATTACTAAATAGTAGAATTTTATCCCCTGTAGTCATATTAAAAGAATGATCAGTAGTAATTAGATAATTGGCGAACTCAGAAAAAATATTGTTTTTTAATTTAGATCTGTTTAACATCTTTAAAAAAAACAACTAACACCTTAACACGTTAACACGTCAACATCTTAAAACGTAAACATCTTAAGTGTTCAAACAGATCTAAATTATTATTTTTATTAATGAACAGGAACATGCTGGAATCAAATCATTGTACTTCAGAACTAGGATGAGGATGACTTAAAAGGAAAATCTTTATTAAAAAAATGCTCTAGATTTCACACATTTTCTAGTTAACATTATTTTGCATTAATGTAAAAAACGACCATCAATAATTAGGAGTCTCCATCAAAATGTACACACTATAACAAAAATACATAAAAATGGTTATTTATAAATAAAGGTAAAATTATATTTCTCCAAAGATTGTCTCTATGGCGAGGGAAATTTTTCGAATGGGTTTCCAAGATTCTCCCGGCTTTGCGGGATATGAGATGGTGGGAAGAAGATAAGTGTTTTGATTTACTGCTAAACTTCGATGAATAGTCGAAGCTTTGCCTCGCATCTGGCACTGAATCCGTTAAGAATAAAAATGTTTATGTTAAAGAGAAAAATCGGCAAAAACTTATCCATTCTTCGAACTGGAAAAAGCGACTTAGCATAAGTTTAGTGTAATTTTATTTTTTCATGTCTATTTTTTTGCCGTGAATTGTAACAATTATATTTAATATTATAGTTGTAGAAATCTAAACCAAAGGTGAGATATGGCAGTAGAATTCCACCACTCACAAAGACAACGTCCATTATCTGTGCTTTCGGTTGAATAATGATTGCTTTCGAGGGCGCTGAGGGGTTGATTTGGTAATAAGAATATGTCATTATTTTAGATTGTAGTTAGTAATAGTGTGACCGACGCGTATTCCTATCCGATTTTTTAAAATACATATTTAAACACCGGAAGTGACTATATAAGAATTTTTTTTTTTTCTATTTAATATTTGTAATTTTGCCTTCTGCTGGAACGGTCAGCCACCGTGCATTCATTCAATTTATATCCAATTCAACGCGTTAAATACCTAACGTAATATTTTTCGAATTCACTAAGAAGCATTCACTTAGGTAAAATATATGTATTATTTTAAATAACATACTATGTTCATGGTGTTGATGATGTTAACGATGTTAATGGTGTTAACGATGCTAACGATGTCAATGATGTTAACGATTTTAACGATGTTAACGATTTTAACGATGTTAACGATGTTGACGATGTTAACGATGTTAACGATGATAACGATGTTAACGATGTTAACGATGATAACGATGATGATGTTAATGGTGTTAAATTATGTTTTTTCTTTTTTTTTAATAATAATAATAAATAATAATAATAATAGCTTTTTATTTCAGCGGAACAGAGCGGTGGGTGCAATACTCTGTCTGCCATATAAGTAAAAATACATATCAGAAACTTAAAACAATGAAGATAACATAAAAAAACAAAATAAAAATAAAATAATGATAGTAATAAAAGTATAATAAATAGATAAAATAACATAAAATGATAATAATAATAATATAAGAGCATTATAATGAAATAAAAAAAATAACTTTTACGGCGGATTGAGGGAAATTCTCCACCTGTGATGTAGGGGCGCACTGTGCCACTGGGCGGCAGCCTGGACGAGAGTGTTCTCGGATTCCCGGTAGCGCTGTCTCGTTCCTGCCATTCTGTGACGCATCAGAGCAGCAAACCCGTTCACCCTTCCCTCTGCAAACATCTGTGAGGCGCTGCATCGCCAAGGAAGACCGAAAAGCCCCCTGTACGCGTGGTTGTACTGCACTCGGAGCGTGATCATGACTGCTTGTGTATATCTGGTCCAGAGTTCGCAAGTGTACAGGCTCATGCAGTACGTCTGGAACAACTGTCTCCTTACCGGAAGACTGCACCTATTGAATCTCCTGGCGAGCATGTTGGCTCGCACGCTTAGTGCTCTTCTCTGGCGCTCTATGTCCTTCTTGTCATTTAAGTCGTCAGTTACGACATGACCCAAATATTTAATTTCACTGCTTATATTCAGATCAACTCCGCCAAGACGTATGGGCGGGATTACAGTAGGTCCTGTACTTGCTCTAAATAATCGTTTCAAATCCCTACCTACATAATTATGTGCCTACTCATAAAGTATTTCAGCCGACATTATTATATATTTGAAATGGGTGGATTAAATCAACTGATATTTCTTCTTGCGAAGTCAAGTTACATCACGTGATATTTTCACGGGTAACAACCAGTATAATCATTATTATTTCATGTAATAATAGTTATTACTATAACATAATACATTTTAGGTGTCCCTAACGTAACATCACGGAGAAATTAATTTGCATTTTAATTCTGTACGTAGGTATTTATAACGAAAACTTTAATAACACGTCAAGATAATTCACTGAAAAATACTTTACTTTCAAGATCAATCAAACCCCTAAAAAGTATCACAGTGTAAATTGTGCTATTATTCACGAAACGTCTTATCACATTCAACAATTTCGTTATATCTTATTCACGTAATTCCTCCATCACGTGCCAGTGAGTTTAAGAGCTTTATGGTATCGCGACATGCATCTTGATAGCCTTCACGATTTCTTGGCCACAGAGTAAACAGCTTTGTGTAAGCAATGTTACGCGGAATATGAACCATTTCAGGTTTCATCGCGAGATGGCGTGTGGCGTATCGTCCTCATCTACCATTCAGCTTTGCAGACTTGCTGGCGACAGAAGCTCTGAGTTACGGTCAAGGTGTTTGGTTGGGGTTTGGTAATCAATATAAAAGTTCATTTTAACTATTTACTGAAGGTCCTGGCTCTTCACATCCTTTCCCGTTCCTGCCCTGGCTGGGTGCAGTTTTGGAGAGAGAATTGGGGCTACTTTTCATGTCAAATTGTTAACGGTCTTCCATACTGGCGAACAATTTCTTGTAAAAGTTTGCGAAATATAACATTCAATCAAAGATCTAAGCATTAATAGCAAAAAATGTAGCTCTGCTACCTTAATAGCAAAAAAATGTAGCTCTGCTACCTTAATACCAAAAAAAATTTAGCTCTGCTACCTTAAGATAAATACATTCTTCCATAATTCTCCATATTTTAATATCTTATTTATATTTTCAAAATACATTAATAAGCATTCAGCAAACATAAACTAGATATAAACATTTGGAAATCGATTGAAAAATCTGTATATAGTCGCTGGAAAGGCAGAAAGGCTGAAGCGACACTTTGGCCAAAAATGAGTTAAATATGCAGTTTTGATCAGTTTTTTTCTGCATTAAATGCTTTGACTCTCGTTTGATTTTGAAGACTTTTGTTACCCTTGAGCCATTTAAAATATATTCACCATTTGGGAGAAGGCTTGACTTAAGCGACACAATTTTGGGACTTTTTTTAGCTTTTGTCGCTTCAGTTAACTCGGTGAGAGCATTGAGTTAACTTTTTTTTTCAAAATCCAACCAGATGAATTTTATTCTAAAACAAAAAAAACTTTAAAGTGCTTTGGAGTAAACTTCTCAAAATGGCGTTTCAACCCTTTTGCCTTTCCGATGATACGAGTATGTTATGTGTATAGTACGCACTAGGTACTGGAATTTAGACTTGTAGACAGGATTTGGGGCTGATTTTCATGACAGATTGCTAATGTTTTGAGCAGAGGGAGCTGTTTCTGGGTTCTTTAATGGGGGTGTGTTGCTTTGACAGATGCATTGTTTAATTAATCATATGTGCACAGCTCTTGGAATAGTGGATTTTGATAATGCTGCAATGGACTGTTTCTTATATTTACTTAGTTGCTGTATTTGATAGAATGACCTATCAATTTTTTTTTAAATACCTCGAAACTATCGATAAAGATCCTTAAAAAAGGTCCATTCAAAACTTATCTCTATCTAAAGACTGATTTTTTTTTAAAGTTCAAATGCATAGTTAGATACCGCATCACAGTCAAAACTACCAAGAACCAATGGGGAAATGGCATTCCCAATTCGTGATTTTTTTTAAGGTTTAAGTAAGTAAACGAGAGGAAAAATATGGAAAAGAGGAACATTTTAAGGTGTTTGGATGCTTAAATCTAGTTACAAAACATAGCTTACCAGGCCTGTGAACTTTTTTTGTGCTATGTATTTTTCTCTTTGCGGCTTTAAAATAAGCTACGCCTCAGATCCAAGGATTTTACGTGCTGCCACGAAGGTTGTATTAATTAAGTATTTGACTGTCGAAGGTCGTTGCTTAATTGATATTTTTGGAGGGTTCCGATATACAAGTGAAAATTGGTTCTGAAGGCTCATAAATAATTAATCTACTGTTCAGGCTATTAGATTTTTATTGTGTAGTTTATTTTGCGTTTTTTTATAAGCCCAAGGGTTCAAAAGTCTCGTTGTTTTTCTCATAGATTTACGTTTCAAAATAGTGGGGAAATTCTGCAGTTGCGAGAAAGTTCATTTAAATCTAGTCACTAATATCACATAAGACTCTTGGTGGAATAATATTGGTACAATAAATAAAATATAATCTTATTTATCGCAGTTCAGTTGCTATTATTATTTCCTTTGCGATGCGGGTTTAAAAGTTAACAACGCAGTTAATTTATTACATTTTCGTGGAAATTCATGACGGAAGCTCGACCACCGCAGCCGGTGGCGGGGAGACCATATCCTACTGCTGCAGTCTTACTAATGACTAATGGTACTTGCAAATTGAAAATACTTAGCATTATACCGGCTATTACAACTTCTATCTATTGAGACAAGCAATTCACAATCAACTAACTGTTTCAACGCTTGTTGGTAAGAATAAACCTATCACTATCTTCTTCTCGATAATTTCAAATCCCATAACCCCTTTTCCAACTGCATCGATGCAAATCCAAATGTCGTGTTACGAGCTCGGTGTTAAAGTTAGTAATACAATAATTAATAGCAAGCGTAATGGCGTAATTGCGAGACAATGGGCGAAATATGTTATGTTATTATTTATTATCAATGGGGTTGCATTCTCTTCGTAACGAAAACTGTACTAATACACGAGTTCTTTAAATCTCAATATTTTTATAAATGTACTTTAAAATAATGGTTTTACAGAGGGCTTAGGGAAAATAGACCAATAAATGAAGAACTAAATTTTTATGAACTCCAAGATTTCTAACTAACTAACCATCACGCCGTTTCCCCGCAGGGGAACTCTATCTTGGCACACACTCCTTGCTTCATTTAAATTCATACATCGTCTCATACATACTCTTCTGTTATTCTGATTCTTCACATGACCCGACTCAAGTATTTGATTTACTTGATCGTGCCATGTCTTCCTCGGAAGTCCCCGACTTCTTCTTCCATTCAATTTCACATTCTATATTCTTTTCACACTTCTTTCTTCCTTCACTCGCTCTACATGCACAAACCATCTAAGCGTCCCTTTCTTGATCCTATTCACTACGCTTACATCAGCCGAGCATTCTTTCTGGATATCCAGATTATGGTCATACATGGTTTTATCACACATACGCCTCAGGGATCTCATTTCCACAGCATTCTCTCTACTTTCATCTTTCCTCTGCCAGTTCTATGCCTCACTGCCATATATCAGTGTTGCTATAAGCACTCCATTGTGGACTGCCAGTTTCACGATTTTAATTCCATGCCAATAATGTATTTGAATAATTTTATCAGTTCAAAAAAGCAACTTGAACGTATTACCAATAAACACACCTAGTACTGATAATATCCATGGAATAAGATAATTAACTACTATTTTGTTTTTGCTTTTACGCGTACGCTTCTGATAATCCCAGAATTTCTGAATAAATATCAAAACAGAAAGGTTCAATAATAAAATTGTTTTTATGAAATAAAACAAATACTTTGTTAAAAAGCTTATGTATACTATGGGAGGCTGAAAAAATACCGACAATGAAATTAGTGGTATCATACAAAGTAATTACTTTATTTTCTCAAATCACTAAGGCATTGCTTTCTACGAAAATATAAAGTTAAGTTTTTTTTATGTATTTACGGTACAACTACCTTTGAATATGTACACAAAATGAAATCAATCAAAATATTTATTAATAATAAACAATATGAACACACTTATATGATTATTAATTAATTATATTACCAGTGTGGCAATGAACAGGAAAATACTTATTTTTAACTGTATTTTTAAATATATCTCAAATAACCTTTTTGAGTGCTGTTGAAAATATTAACCACTTCTGCGTGTTGGGTACCTAGGTTATGTTTGCACGGTATAAGAGAGTTTATGAACGAAATAGTTTTTAAATTATTGTTTCAGTGAAAAAGCATTTTGGTTCGCGTGGTAGGTATATTTAATTAATAAATTATTTGCAGTAAATTAGGGCTGTCAACAACGGAATAAATAACTTCGTAAAAAAAAATACATCAGATACCAATCATCTGTCATAAGCATTATAAAGTTTGGATTTTACATCAAGCAGATATACTATATAGTTGATATTTTCAATAGGAATTTTAAGTTTATATTTTTTTTATCGTATTCATTTGTGCTGAATTTTTTTCCAAATAATTTAAGTTTATCTCAAAATTCGGTGACCAAATGAATGAGTTATACTCAATTTGGCTCTCGACTAATGAAGTAAACAAAAAATACACACATACATACTTGGTACAATAATAATTTTTTATATTATAGTTGATATATGAACTTATATATATGACTTATTATGAAGCTATTAATTTTATTTATAACTGTAGTTATATATGAAATATTAAAAAAAAAATACTCACAGATCATTTATTTTATTGCCTGAAATAAGTGGAGTATCATTAGGTGAGTATTGCTATAAGAGTGGGTTTGGTTTTTATAAAAAAATTAAAAAATAAATACTTTCACTTATGTTAATACATCATGCATGCAGCTTTTTAAAATTATTTTGTACACAGATGAAGTAATCTACACTTTTAATATTTTTTTAAATCATTAAGTCACCGTCCAATGTCACTGATAAGTTTATTAAATAAAATTGGTTTAAGGTGCGACCCTTGTGGGACCCCATTGGTTTTCTGAAAAAAATATTATTTATTGAATATCGTCAATCGTTGCATTTTTTTTTTTTTTTACATGAATACCGCACAAGAGTCTCAACTGCTCCCAACCGTCTAGAGCCAGTGAGACTATGGCATCCCCAAATTGGGTATGTTGTGAGGCTGAAGGTAGTGGGGAGGGGAAGGAGATCGGGAAGAGGAAGGTTGGGAAGTACCTGGCTATTCAGATCTGGTCACCAAACACGGCTTAAGCCATTTCAAGCAACATCACTAGTGTGAATATTTATTAACATTTCCGGGCCGGTTCAGTCAGTCGAACACGAATAAATCATCTTATCTGAACCGTCCGGTCGGCGCATTATGGGTTTGGGATTATAGTTCTGTCGAAATGAAATATCACCAATAAATAGTAAACTGGTAAACTATTCAAAGCTTTTATATCCACGCTTTCTGCGGTAATGCTAGCGGGACTTAAGAAAGCTTTTCAAAAAGTTTAAGTCTAAAACATGCTTCAACTCCTTAAGTAAAGTTTGCAAGAACGACTGTTATAATAATATTAATAGTAAAAAAATATTCCAGAAGGTATGCAGGAGTAGTTCAATGCAATACCTTTCATAATTGATAATAATAAATAGTTACAATAATAATAAAATACAAGTTGTGATACACAAAATAATAGTAACAAAAAATATTTAAAAAAAAACATAAATTCGTAATAAAAAAAATAGTGAATATCATTTTAATCGAGAGTGCTTCAAGGTGGTCTCCGCATCATCTGCATCCATCGCTCGTTGAGAGGAGAGCTGAGCCATTCAGATGCAGCCGCGACAATGACGTTGGTTGAATTCCGTGTCCTCTCCCAGAAGCTGGCTAGTCGGTGGCGAAGTAAGGCGGGGAATGAGTGCACCCTCCCTTCGGTGAACATCGTAGAGGCACTGCAGAATCTCGAAAGTTACAGAAGTTGCCTATAGGCATTGTTGTAGCAAACCCTCAACTTTTTCCATTGCGCTGTTGGGTACTGTATCGATGTTATTTTTAAATTTTTTTTAATTAATAGTTGTTACCCCTGAAAAAAACAAGGAATGTAACTTTACTTGCCAAGACAAAATATTAGTTACTGTAATCTATCCATTTCAAATATAGAATAGTAACTTCTAAAATACATCATAGGTAGGCATTTAATTATGTAGGTAGGGATTTGTAAAGATTATCTCAATCAACATCAGTTCCACATTCCAAAAGTTCACACTCGTACTTACGTACTCACAAAGGATTTTTTTTGTATTCTTTAACGCCTGTTAAAGGCTTTTTAAACAAATATTAACATTTTTTTAAACAATATACTGATAAACAGTGCAAAAAGTACTGTACAAGAAAAAATATTATTAAATAACAGGTACATCCGGAGTTAAATAGTTTCCATAGTGAATTTCGCTCTACTAGATGAAAAAAACTGTGATAAAGTATACTTATATTGTGATATTGACGTACTAAATATATCAACAACATCGGATAAGTGGGATAAGTTAAGGGAAAAGAGACGTAGAAGAGAAAGATTGTGAGGTACTTACCTGGCTATTCAGAGTTGGTCATTAAGTGTGTATAAAGGCATTTAATGTAACGTTTATATTATTAATGTTGGTCTCCCATTAATAACCCGTACCACAGAAGTCTTTAAGGGGTGATTTATTTATTTCTCTTAAAGAATATATTTTTTTAGGAATCACATTTTTGTACTGGTTTTAATAGATTGTTTCATCTGAAAGTATTTTCTTTGAATTTGGAGTTGAGATTTCGTAGGAGCTGCTTGATGAAATGAAGCAAATTAAACCATAAATTTGAAATCCTCAGTTATTGAATCGCCATCGCGTATTGCATCTTCCATTTTGACACTTATCGCATATAAGACATGAGTTATTACCACAGATGACAGAAACGTGTTGACATTCAGATGTATTATATATAACAAAACGTTATAAATATTGACTCTTATTTATAAATTAATATTTTTTTAAATTTCATTAATTATTTTTCTAATCATCCTTACCCACTAGCATGTTGGTTTTTACGTCTTTCAATTTTTCAATTCATTCTATTTAAAATAATATTCCCTTATTTAGCCCCAGTTGTTCGATTGACAATTGGCGCCATTTTTAATTTTTGACATCTGAACTTTTCGACCCGCATGAGCGTTCAATCAAATGTGATCAAATAGCATGAGTGTAATACTTATAAATTGCCAGCAGAAAAAAACTCTGCACATTTCATAATGCCAGAGTTCCACCTTTGAAAGTTTTGCTTTATCTGGTCAAACAGTTTCAGCTTTATGCGAATAGTTCAGATCATCGATAAGTACGTCAATGGTTGAGATTCTTCAAATGATGATTAAGCGCCATTTTGTATTTTTGGCATTTGAACGGTCCCCGTTACCCGCCGATTCTCGGCCCGTTTCAGCGTTTGATCTAATGTTCCCGACATTAAAAAAAATCCAGAGCTCCCCGTTCGAAAGATTTGCTTATCCAGATACACAAATGTTCCGCTGGATAGTTGCTTAAAATGGTAACTAAGCGCCATTTTTTTAAACATATATTTCAACTGTTCCGCCGATTTTCGGCTCATTTCAGCATTTGATCAAATTGTTTGATCGCCATGATGTTAAAAAAAATGATAGACTTAATGATTACAAACGTAAAAAGTACTCCGAATTTCATATCGCAAGAGCTCCCCGTTTTGATTTTCAGATATCAGATAAACAGATTTTTTGCTTTAAAGTTAAGAAATGTATTTTCAAATAGAACATATATACTTTGTTTTTAACCACTTTTTTATTTAATATTTTGTCTACCGGTTTCGGAAGTACCCTTCCATCATCAGGACAATATTAAATTAATCTGAAATACAAAATACTGAGATAAATATACATATTTAGGAGTTTGAAGGAGAAGGAGTAATTGATGAAATTATGGGAATAACAGAGCGGTTTATTGGAAAAATATTTAGGATAGGACTATAAGATAAATTAATTTGATTGTTTAAAATATTGCATTTACTGTTTAATGATTTTATAATTTCTAGTGCTTCTAAGTTATCTAATTTTATCCCTTTATTGCAACGGTGAAGAATTTTAACCCCTGTATCTCTATTAAAATCATGATTAGTAGTAATGAGGTGATTGGCGAACTCTGAAAAATTATTGTTTTTTAAGCATCTTAGATGTTCACTTATTCTAATGTTTACACTGCGAGATGTCTTACCTATATAATATGAAGCACAATTATTATAAGAAATTTTATAAATGCCAGAATGACTTAATTTATTATCTCTATCTTTAGCATTTTTCAATAATATACCTATGCTATTATTTGTATAGAACGCGGGTTTAATGTGGGTAGGCAAATTTCGGGTACTAAGTGAAGAGAAGTTAGATATATATAAGATTCTACGCCATTGGAAGGGATTATTTAAAATATTGTTATTATTTTTATATAAAAATGTATTAGTAGTAAGCAGTTTAAGTTTTTTATTCAAAATTTTTTTTATCAAGTCTATGGTATAACCATTATTCAAAGCTATTTGTTTAATTTTTTCTAATTCAATTGAGAAATTAATTGGTGATAGGGGAATCTGTACTAGCCTGTGTATCATTGAGTGATAGGCTGAATGTTTATGTGATACCGGGTGATTTGAAGTATTATGAATGGTAATATCCGTGAATGTTGGTTTACGATAAATGTTAAATTCGATTTTATTATTTATTAAAGATAGTGTTAAATCTAAGAAATTAATTGATGAATTATTACCTATTTCCAAAGTAAATTGTATATTTTTATAGAAAGAATTTATTAAATGAAGGAATTTATTAAGTTGCCGCTCTGTTCCGGTCCAAATACAAAAAACATCATCCACATACCCTTTCCAAACAAGAACATTATCTAAAAGTGATGAAGAACAATTAAAAATCTTATTTTCTAGGTTATTCATAAAAATATCTGCCAATAATGGGCTGGTTGGGGCACCCATGGGTAAACCTTCTTTTTGTTGGTAGATATAATTATTATATGAAAAATAGTTTTGGTTGAGACACATATTAAATAAACGAGAAAGGTCATTAATCATATCTTTGTCTAGGTTAGAGGAATTTAACATATTTATAATTATTTCTTTACAAGCATCTGTAGAAACATTAGGAAACAAATTGATAACATCAAAGGATATAAGTTTTGCATATTTAGGAATAATCAAGTCTTTAACTGTATTAATTAATTCAAGTGAGTTCTTAATGGTAAATTTTGGGGAAAATACATTCAAATTAGTAAATACATTTGTTATATGTGAAGCTATTTTAAAATTTGGGGAATTACAGGATGAAACGACAGGTCTAATAGGTTTATTGTCTTTGTGTATTTTCAATAACCCGTATAATTTAGGAACTTTAGGGTTAGGTTGTAAATACTTATTTTGGTTAGGATAATCATCTTTAAAGTATTGGGTTTTACATGCTTTTATGGCATTTTTAACATCGTTTTGAAATTTATTTGTAGGATCTTTTGATAAAATAATAAAATCATCACTATTGAGGAAGTCTTCCATTTTACTTTGATAGTCTATTTTAGTCAATATAATTACTGTATTACCTTTATCCGCTCTAGTGAGTACTAAATTTTCTTCATCTAAAATTCTACGAATGTTTTTAATGTGTATATTCTCCATATTAGTGACCTTTGTAATTTTTGTTATTTGATGTTTAATGATTTCCGCACTTTTATATTGAAATGTTTTAGGTTGATTGGTTAATGCACTTTCAATATCTACTGCCACATTTTCAATAGCGTTGTGAATATTATTATTATTATAATTTAAGTTATATTTCAAACCTTTAGATAATAATTTCATCTCTTCTGGAAGAAACATATGTGGAGATAAATTCTGTACACGATCAAAAAATGTATGTTTTGAAGTATCTGGAGAATGTATATTAGTATTCATTTTACAAAGATTTTGAAGTTTATTGTTTAATTTCATTTGTTTTTGGAATGCTTTAACCGATGTATAAGTTCTTATTTTATCATCGAATAAGTCCCACTCAATTGGATGTAGATCGTGCACTAGTTCGGTGTGTAATAACATGATTTTTAGTTTGATATCATTTCTTTGTTTAAAGGCACTTTTTAAATCTTCTTTTAACCAAGCAACTTTAGCTTGAAGAATGGAACTTTTAAAAATTGGGGGATTAACGCACATTTTATTGAATTTAACACTTATGTAATTTGGAAACACTTTACACTTTAAACACCGCTGATAAAAATATATATCTAAACTCAGAATTCTATATTTAATAGAGAATTTTTTATATAATTTTGCTTTGTTGGCCGTACTCGCCGATATTATATATTCGTAAAAAGCATTAACTTTGTGGCTTGCCATATTTATAAATAGAACATATATACTTTGTTTTTAACCACTTTTTTATTTAATATTTTGTCTACCGGTTTCGGAAGTACCCTTCCATCATCAGGACAATATTAAATTAATCTGAAATACAAAATACTGAGATAAATCTACATATTTAGGAGTTTGAAGGAGAAGGAGTAATTGATGAAATTATGGGAATAACAGAGCGGTTTATTGGAAAAATATTTAGGATAGGACTATAAGATAAATTAATTTGATTGTTTAAAATATTGCATTTACTGTTTAATGATTTTATAATTTCTAGTGCTTCTAAGTTATCTAATTTTATCCCTTTATTGCAACGGTGAAGAATTTTAACCCCTGTATCTCTATTAAAATCATGATTAGTAGTAATGAGGTGATTGGCGAACTCTGAAAAATTATTGTTTTTAAGCATCTTAGATGTTCACTTATTCTAATGTTTACACTGCGAGATGTCTTACCTATATAATATGAAGCACAATTATTACAAGAAATTTTATAAATGCCAGAATGACTTAATTTATTATCTCTATCTTTAGCATTTTTCAATAATATACCTATGCTATTATTTGTATAGAACGCGGGTTTAATGTGGGTAGGCAAATTTCGGGTACTAAGTGAAGAGAAGTTAGATATATATAAGATTCTACGCCATTGGAAGGGATTATTTAAAATATTGTTATTATTTTTATATAAAAATGTATTAGTAGTAAGCAGTTTAAGTTTTTTATTCAAAATTTTTTTTTATCAAGTCTATGGTAAATTTGCCTACCCACATTAAACCCGCGTTCTATACAAATAATAGCATAGGTATATTATTGAAAAATGCTAAAGATAGAGATAATAAATTAAGTCATTCTGGCATTTATAAAATTTCTTGTAATAATTGTGCTTCATATTATATAGGTAAGACATCTCGCAGTGTAAACATTAGAATAAGTGAACATCTAAGATGCTTAAAAAACAATAATTTTTCAGAGTTCGCCAATCACCTCATTACTACTAATCATGATTTTAATAGAGATACAGGGGTTAAAATTCTTCACCGTTGCAATAAAGGGATAAAATTAGATAACTTAGAAGCACTAGAAATTATAAAATCATTAAACAGTAAATGCAATATTTTAAACAATCAAATTAATTTATCTTATAGTCCTATCCTAAATATTTTTCCAATAAACCGCTCTGTTATTCCCATAATTTCATCAATTACTCCTTCTCCTTCAAACTCCTAAATATGTATATTTATCTCAGTATTTTGTATTTCAGATTAATTTAATATTGTCCTGATGATGGAAGGGTACTTCCGAAACCGGTAGACAAAATATTAAATAAAAAAGTGGTTAAAAACAAAGTATATATGTTCTATTTATAAATATGGCAAGCCACAAAGTTAATGCTTTTTACGAATATAAAATGTATTTTCGTTTCCGTTGTTAATTGATCAGAATATTGGAATAACTCCTCGACCATTTGTATTTTTATAACCTAACACTAACTCCAAATACCGTGAGATTGCAAATACCACAGAGGAATGGAATAAATATAGGCTTATCGTAATTGAAACCATTCGGTAAGTTATTTTAGCAGTTCACTTAAAATCTAATTTTCTATTTACATAATAAGTATCTGCGATGTACCTAGCAAACAAAAAAACTTATATTATGTCTTATTATTCTCTCAAATTATCTATATCAATATTTTTTTACTAGATCCAAGGCTATGTTCTGTAGATTAACTGATACTTCCCAGCTTTGGCCGAATACCACTTTTTGTAAAGTTATATTTTTCCAATTAAATGAAAAATATAGTGTCTTGTCTAATATTTTCACAGTAAAATGAATATTTCAAAACTCCTTATCTCATGATAGCGAAGTTGCGAGCTGAAAATAGTTGCGTAGACCAAGTGAATTTCTCGATCAATGAAGACAGAAAAAGCTGTGTAAATTTTAATACAAATTGTAATTTTATTTTTAAAATTGTAAATGGTATTATAGACAGCCCTAATTTACTTAGCTTAATTACCTTTCATATACCTAACAGAACCACTCGATCCAACATTATTTTTAAGTGTAACAATAATATCAGGACTGAGTCGTTCAGATACTCGCTTGTACCTAGATTGCATGCAGTGGGTAATTCCTTCACAGAAATAGTAGATATATTCAACTCCACTGAATCTAGTTACAAAAAGCTATAATACTCGTAGCATACCTCTTCCAAAAATACTAATGTTAATTTATTTCACTGTAATATTTGTAGTAACTAGTTATGCTTTTGTGTGCTAATTATTTACTTCATGTTATTTCTGCATCACTTTTATTTTATATCATCTGTTGCACAGTTATGTAAAAGTCCATAGGGGCGTTTATAATAAAATAAATAAAAACACCCAAGTTTGCTAATTTTTGCAAAATCAGAAAAATTACCAAATATCTGCTATGTAGTTGAGGTAGTCGTTATGTTTCACCCTTGCCTACTGCAAACTCTATCTAAATTTTCCACCTCCCTTCACAAAACGTTGTCATTTTCACGAAGCTCACCATACGAGACTGCTTCAGTTCGCAGATTTACCACTTTACTGCAAAATTTTGTAATTGTTTTGATATCGCAAATTTCAAGCTTGACATAGGCAGATTTTCCTCGTATTCGAGAACTTCTTGCTTGAAAGGAGCTTTCCTTTAGTCATCCATCCGGGGATGGTGGTAATCACCCCTAATTACGCCCGCGAAGACATAATGACTTTATAAACTAAACTCCAATGAATTTACCATCAACTTAAGTTTGGCGAAATCAAATGCCAGTTAATAACACTTCAGTATATTCTGAATTGTACCCTTTCATCTTGCAAGTAAATATACTTAATTGATCCTTTTTTTTTCAAAAGTAAAAAAATCGAAGAACACACAAAAACGTGACTAACCTTTCCAGTTGTCAAAAACAAACCACTATTCCAAAATGGCTGATAATGCTAACATATGATAAACATATGTGTACCAACATAACAAAAAAAAACGATAATCGAATGTACACAGCCCGCGAAAATTCAAAATCGACCTTTTCTTTTGAACAGGCCATGTATATTTTATTTCCTACCCAGCTTTGCTCAAGTTGTGTTTTAAAACATATTTATAAAATAGAATGGCGTCTTGTCTCATTTTTTGATAGTCAACAGGATATTTCAGAGTTCATAATAATAATAACAGTGAACTTAAATAGCGCAGTTTTGTGATAGTTGACCTCAAGTACGCTTCATACTAAATTAATTATGCTAAAAAGATTAACTAACAAGGAGAAAATAATATATAATATGTACGAGTATACAAATTAAAATTATCTAAAATCATGATCGTTTTCATAAATCGTGAGAGAAAAAGTTTCAGATGTGGGTATAACAGTGCATGTGTACATCAACAGATTAAAAAAACAATTTACCAGAAGCTAAGGGTAATACAAATTTAGATGAAACATATGAATTCATATTAACATATTTGTCAAATCAAAGAAAAGGAAATTAGATTGAGGACAGTTAATATGTTGGTACTTAAAACATTAATATTCAAGAATTATAAGGGAACGATTCTAAAAATGCAAACAGTGTAAATATAACAAGTAACAAAAGAAAAGAAAATTCATGGTATAAATGTCTTTAAACGCTGAAGATAGTTGCGGTGATCTAGAAATTCCAGTCAATTTCTGAAAGTGTACTGCTTTATGGTTAAGATATTATAAATTGACAACATGCGAAGCGTATGAACGAAGAGAAGAGTGTGAAAAGAATATATGACCCTGAAAGTAAATGGTATAAGAAGTCGGAGATGTCAAGAGTCAGAACAACAGAAGAGTATGTATGAATGTGAAAGAAGCAATAAGTATATGCCAAGACATAGTTGTATTTCGGTCTATCCTCTCTGCCTACCCCTGCAGAGAAATTTCGCGGTGGTTGGTTAGTTAGACAACATGCATAATAAAACCTTTTCTTTTTGAACTCAAAGATTTGTAAATATTCTTCTTCTGGTTAAAATCTTTAATTTAATTGTACCGTTTGTAAAATAATAAATATGACGAGTGAATGTTCCTGTATTATTATCCTCTGTTTTATATTAAGCATCAAAAGCTCTCAAACGATTCTGACGTCAGTGAAACTAATTTCAGCTCGCAATTAAAATTTTCGTCACGAGCTTTGAACTACTGACAGACAAAATAACATTTTCAGCGTTTTTGAGCGAAATAATAAGAGAGAATTTGAAATTACTTCAAAGGTACAATCACGGGTGAAACTGAATAGTAATGCTACTAGCTTATAATATATACAAATTAAGCTCGGCTTTTACCCGACGTAATAAAAATAACAGCTTTAACCACCCTTATAATCTACCCTTATTTAAATATGTAAGTGTGGTCGGATTTAGAGAATTATCACTGACAGCGTACCAATAGTGGCAGGGGTAGATCCTGATTTAGAGGGATAATTTACAGGCAGGCGGGTCAACACGTTACCAAGGCATATTTTTTCATCCCCAAATCGGTAAATCGAGTCGATTAATAACGAAAAACCCTAAGTCTTCGGCGGGAACATTGTGTTAAAGCCCGATTATGTGCTTTTTATTCTATCAAATCCGATTTATTAGTTCATCCAAAGCGGTTTTATGGTAGAATTATCACAGATCAATAAATTGTAGGAACATTACTCCTTTAGATTGGTAAAAAATATAGGTTAAAGAATTTTTTCATAACCTCCAAAAAAAGAGCTTTTTCTCAAATAAGGTTTCTGAGGATGTTCCACAAAATAATAAAAACTGTCTGTCTTATTGATGAATCAACTTGTTTTTCAAATGACATATTTATTAATGATTTAATAAAACAAATTTATAACGGCCTATGACGGCCATCTTCAGACTAGTCTAGTCTGAAGATGGCCGTCATAGGCTGAAACCGGTCCAGTCATAAAATAAAAGTGGAATAAAGTTATAAATTTGTTTTATTAAATCATTAAAATGGAATTCCACCACGAATTAACAGTTTCAAAATTAGAGGCATGTTTATTAGATTGTCAGCTTTTTCGTCTCGCCGTAACTTATCCATACTTGGCATCGGGAATGCCATAGGGAAAAAAACAGCCCTTCTACATTACGATCTACTAGATTAATTTTGTATACTTCTTTACAAATAGAAAGGCATGCCATGTATAAGCATTTATAAACATAAGCTTGACAGCCTCCGTGGTCGAGCGGTTAAGATCCTCGACTACGAATGCAGAGGTCACAGGTTCGAATCCCGATGTGGGCAAATAAATGTTATTTCTATAATGGTTGAAATAATAACAATAATCTTGAACCATCGAGACATTATAAGAAACCGACATTTTAATCGATCTCATTCATTCTTCATTTGAAAATTATAGAGTAGAGGTTCCGAGTTTGAGTCTCAGACGCGACCGCTACATTTTTTCTGTTTCATATTTACGTTGAAGATTATTGATATTATTTTAATTATTGATGTAAAAATAATAAGCATAAAAGCCTTAAATTTAATTTTAATTTAATATAAATATTATTATTATTGGATGAATATAAAATAGTGTATATACACGGCACTTCCAGGGTTGTACTTCCACTCAGTATCGCCCTGGTGAAAGACCACTATTCAGAACCGAAACGGTGCTCGAAATGGCAATAGCCGTGTTTAGTGACCAGATCTGAACATCCAGGTATTTCCCAACACTCCTCTTCCCCGTCTCCTTCCCTTTCCACTACCTGTAGCATAACAACATGCCCCATTTGGGGATGCCGTCGTCCCACTGGCTCCGGACAATTTTGAGTATTCACATAAAAAAATTGGAAATCAACCTTTTCAAAAGTTTTTGTGTAGATACCTCAACCTCTTGTAAAGATGAACGCAATTGGAGCAGGCCGCCCGAACGGCCGTTGCTGAAACCTTTTGTCAAGCCATCATCTACCTTCTACACTACACTAAAGTAGTCGCCTGCCTTAGCGTCTGTTTATACACTGGGCGCCTTTATATAAATTAAAAAATAACGTTTTGTTCTCATTTTTTTCACGTTGCGCATAAATCAAACCCCCAGCTCTCAAAGTCAAATACAGTGCTTGGTATATATATATATATATATATATATATATATATATATATGTAGGTACGAAAATAGATTATAAACATTATACAACGACAGAGCTTTTTGACGCATGTTTTAAAAAGCTTGTTTTATCATATTTCAAAAGGCACCAAAAGTCACTCGGCTAAGCGATCATTATCAAAATTTACACACTATTGTTATAAGGCCACTCCCATCCAACTAACTAACTAACCATCACGCCGTTTCTCCGCAGGGATAGGCAGAGAGGGCGGACCGCCATATAACTCTGTCTTGGCACACACTCCTGCAATACTCTTCTGTTATTCTGACTCTTCACATGACCCGATTCAAGTATTTGATTCACTCGATCGTGCCATGTCTTCCTCAAGCGTCCATGACTTATTCTTCCATTCACTTTTGCGTCATATATTCTTTTCACACTCCCTTCTTCCTATTATTTTGCCACTCCCATCTATCTTATAGATTCAACTGACTAGGTGGTCGATAGCCCAGTGGATAGGATACTCGACTAGCAGTCAGTTTTCTTACTTGCCTACTCCCCTTTCAACACAAATTATTCTTGGTGAAAAGCTCTGAACCGTGTGGCTTTTTTTATTTTTCTAACCGTTGTTTTCTTTGTCCTCCAGTGGTTTCCGCGCCCCCCGCCAAGGACGCCGCGTGGCGGAGCGCCGACGCTTCCTGCTGTACTGCCTGTACGCCTGGGGCCTCCCCTTGTTGCTGACGGGGGTCTGCGCCATCATGCAGTTCCACGAGGGAATCCCGAAACACCACACTAGGCCCGAGTTTGGGGTGGAGAAGTGCTGGTTCAGAGGTATGCTAATACTGATTATTACAGGTTTAGCATTGATTATTGATTTACTTTCTTAGGTCACGGAGTTTGGGGTGGAGAAGTGCTGATTCAGAGGTATGCTAACACTGATTATTACAGGTTTAGCATCGATTATTGATTTACTTTCTTAGGTCACGGAGTTTGGGGTTGAAAAGTGCTGGTTCAGAGATATGCTGATACTGATTATTACAGGTTTAGCATTGATTATTGATTTACATTCTTAGGTCACGGAGTTTGGGGTGGAGAAGTGCTGGTTCAGAGGTATGCTAACACTGATTATTACAGGTTTAGCATTGATTATTAATTTACTTTCTTGGGTCACGGATCCGCAAACAATCTGCTCTGGTGAGCTGATTTTTTGCAGAGTTGGTAGTTGCAATTTTATTTATTTTTTATTAAAATTATAATTTACTACAAAAAAACTCTTTTCGGGAAGGACAAAATTATAAAATAAAGAGTAATAATATTTTTACAAAGACATACAAATTTAAAAAAAAAGGATAGAAAAGAAGAGGGAAAAAGCGAATGCGTACATCAAAATGAGACTCATAGAAGTAGAGATTGATAAAATAAATATCATAAATACAATAAGAAAGACATTTTAACATAAAGAGGGTTTACAGATAGGATATATCCTCAGAACAGTAATATACAAGAGGGAGCGCTGCTGTGGTCCGTTTGGATGAGTTTTGCCGGACGCGGCTATACCTGGGCGTGGCTAAGACTAGGGCTAGGGTATTTATAAATCAATTCATAGCGCATGTCGACATAATGTTTTTGTTTATTCGTATAAACACTTTTTCACAGTATTGTTATAAAAAAAAAATATCATATAACCTAAAAAACCGTTCACTTATGTCCATTTATGTCGCATATGAAAACGTGTGGGCGGAGTCAAGGGAGACGGGACACGAATAGCATCCTTACAGTACTTTAAAGCGGTAGGATAATTTGGGAAAATTTGCTGTCTCTTTCTTTCTCATGGTGTACGACGTAAAAACCCAGAGAAAGTGATTAATCCGAAATTTGAATCGGTTGGGTAAACGGAATTAGCTCTCTCTCTCCATATATTGTTTTTCCAATGATATATCACTGATTAATAAAATTTTCGAGAAAATATCCTTTAAATGCTTATGAATCAACACAAAATGAAAATTTGACAGAATCGAAACGGTTTTTTGACAGTATAAGTTGAACGATGATTCCACCGGGTGGCTCTGAGATAACTGGTAGACACATTTTCTAGTATTTCTGGGATACATGGTAGATAAAAATTATCTGGGCGATTCTGAGATCGCTGGTAGAAACATTTTCTGGGCGATTCTGAGACAACTAATTGATAAATCATCTGGGCGTGTCTGAGATTACTGAGAGATACATTATCTGGGTATTTCTTAAATAACTGATACAGACATTACTTAAACACTAGACGATTCTGAAATAACTGGGGAAGAAAGTATCAAGACGTTTTTAGGAAAATTGAGGAACAAATATATTTTTAAGGGTGTTATTTTTGTGAAATTAGGAGGTAAATGATCATGTCTTCCGCTTTGGACCTGAACATGCCTCTTTCAAACGTTTTTTTGTTTCTTCAATTTCATTTGTTCTTTTCGTGTGTCTTTATTAAACTTTCAAACAAAAATATACTCCGACCTCCGAAATATTGACTGTGGTTAAATCAGAACTTGCGGTTGAATGTGAAACCACTACTAGAAGTTTCTGGGTATCTGTAGTTCCTTAATTCGCCGTGGACAAACTCTTAGTGGCGCCGGCGCTTTATTTGTGTATTTACGCACCAAAAGTCTTACACAAATATTAATATCGCACGTTTGCCCAACTAACAAACTTCTGGAAATGAGACATTATCCTCACACGCGCGACTGTTTATTGTTCCAGTTTAAATTTCTGGAACCGTATAAGAGAAAAGCTGGAAGATTTAAACATCGCCCTTCCCTCCCGAGAAACATAACAATGTGCTGCTTGTTTCTTGTTTTTAAAGTATGTAACGGACGAGGAGTCATTCTCAGCAATGCTTTGTTCAGTAAATATCATTTTGTAGCAGAATAAAAGGTTATAGAGGGGAATTAATTTGAAATATTGTGTTTGGACAACAATTTTCCCAATGTGACATTACGTGGCTTGGACCTTTTTATCCCCCATTTGATATATTTTATCGAAAATAATGATTTACAAAATAGGTTCGAGCGTGCTTTAGTGAGTGATTAAACTTTGTATTATTTATTATTACTTTAGGTTATGTAGATAATGTGACCGGTTTGTAGCTGAGTGGACAAACGCGTCGGATTCCCACCTGGGCGTCGCGTCGTGGGTTGAATTCCTCTGCTAGCTAAGTCCTCCATCATTGCATAAGCAACATTTTCCATTTATTATGATGGTAGTAGGAGTTTAAAAAAAAATGAAAAAAAATGACGTGAATACCGCACAAGAGTCTCAACTGCTCCCAACCATCTACCATAGAGCCAGTGAGACTATGGCATCCCAAATAGGGGTATGTTGTGAGGCTGAAGGTAGTGATGAGAGGAAGGAGATTAGGAAGGGGAAGGTTGGGAAGTACCTGGTTATTCAGATCTGGTCACTAAACACGGCTAAAGCCATTTCTAGCAACGTTTCAATTCTGAATGGTGGTCTTTCACCAGGGCGATACTTAGAGTATCTACCACTCTTGAACGTGCCGCAAATATACTATATTATATTTTATATCAATTAATTAAATGTGTTATGACACATATTAATTAAATAAAATTTATTTGCGGACGCCGGGTTTGAACCCGCGACCTCTGGATTCGTAGTCGAGCGTCTTACCACTCGACCATGCAGGCCGTCAAATATTGTCAGGTTATTCGTAACCCGGGTATGTTTGTCTTTCTTTAAAAAAGAAAAAAATATAAAATGATAAAAAGTGTGCAATTGTTGTAAATGGTGAATGAAATTTTGAAGTTAAATTTTAGTAAGCGTAAAATTCGTATATACATGACATAATTTTTTTAATGTTAACATTTAATTAAATGTCACTTAATTGATATTTTTCTATTATTTAGAATGGATTCAAGCTAGTTATTATTGTTTATTTTAAAAAAACAGTGGGAAAGTACTTACTTACCTATTTATTACCTATAGATTTGTCTACAGCTGTGTTGCCTTAAAAACATTAAAGCCATTTCAGCAGCTAACCATAGTAAAGTGTTTTGCAAAAAAAAAAAATATATATTTATTTATTTCAAATATGTTTTCGTACAAAAAAAAATTTTAAAAATGTAATTAATAGTATTTTTCTCAATAATCAGGTAAATTTGTCTAGTAGTCCAATATTAGGTATATTTCCTGTAAACTCATAAATGTTATCATTATTCTTTAATCACCTTCTCAGTTGACGTTTTGTCTCTTTCAATTCATATTATCTGTCTCTTTCTCTCCGTTATTTTGCTATAATTTAAATGTTGTTTTATTTTTTCTCGTTGTTTTGTTATTTTTTTTAAATTTTATAATGTGTTCTCCCTCTGTATGTATATATAACCGCACACTTTGTATTTTTTGTTTAATTTAATTTTGTACCCTGGTGATGCTTAGGCTAAGCGAAACCGGTCGTTCATTAAAAATAAAATAATATTCGTGTTCTTGTGCAAAGTTATTTTTTCATTTCTTTAATTAATTTTATGTTTATTTTTTTTTATTTTTTTTTTACTTGAAAACCGCACAAGAGTCTCAACTGGTCCCAACCGTTTTAGAGCCAGTGAGACTATGGCATTCCCAAATAGGGTATGTTGTGAGGCTGAAGGTAGTAGGGAGGGGAAGGAGATTGGGAAGAGGAAGGTTGGGAAGAATCTGGCTATTCAGATCTGGTCACCAAACACGGCTAAAGCCATTTCAAGCAACGTTTCGATTCTGAATGGTGGTCTTTCACCAGGGCGATACTTGGAGTATCTACCACTCTGGAACGTGCCGCAAATATACTTTTTATTATTTTTACATGAATTAAATGTGTTATGACACATATTAATTAAATAAAATTATTGGCGCACGCCGGGTTTGAACCTGCGACCTTTGGACTCGTAGTCGAGCGTCTTACCACTCGACCACGGAGGCCGTCAAACTTTGTTTGTTACTTTATTTACGTGTCATCAGTATTGTGGAGGTTCACTCGAACAAAAACAGTTCACGATGCCATCCTAGATCGTAGTCTGTTTTTTGCGAACTTCATTTCCGGCCTGTCGTTTGCCCCAGCAACAGTGTCAAATATATCACCCGTTTTTATAATGCCTTCCCCCCGTTGCAGACTGGAAGGGTGAGCTTGTGTACTTCTACCTGCCCGTCATAATCCTGGTGGTGGTGAACCTCGCCCTGTTCGCCAGCACCAGCTGCAAAATCCTCCAGATCAACCGGGAGACGGCCGTGCTGAAGACGGGAGACAGCTCCAGACATGATCAGTACAACAAAGACAGACAGAGGTAAACATTACATAATTTATTTGATGATTTTTTTTATTTTATTTTATGGATTCTTTCGTAATCCTCTACTAACTAGCTGGGGCTTATACAAATACCCCTCATAATGTCTATCTAACTAGTACTGCGGCTCATTAGGCCTTATTACTATCACCATCTGATGGTTTTATTTACTTGACTGAGTTTATTTTTACATTAGTGTTTTCTTAGGGAAAAGATCTTAACTGGATTGAAAACCCTAAGCAAGGAAAAGATAAAAAAAGAAATACATTAGTTCTGACCTTGTTACTGATTGAAGAATTTTATTTGACTGAAGTTAAATATTTCGTGTTTTTTTCTACCTGGAGCTGCATCCTTTTTCATTTCTGAGATCTTTCCTAAAGAAGGGAGAGGCGTGGAGTGGGAATGGGATGAGATTTTACCTTTCCGATGTGATGCAAGTCATGTCTCGTCCACCATTTCGGTTTCCTCGGCTTGTCCCTGGCTGTCCTCACGGAAGGTCATAATAATATGCTTCGGCATTCTGTGCCTGTAATAGAACGGTAAGTCTTCGGGTGTATTGTAGTCTCCGAGCCCACTAATCAGTGCGTTATCCGGGTCCAGAGTTTCGTAGAATCGCGTTGTGAGATCAAATGCGTGCTCGATTTATTTGATTATGGAGTTTGTACAAGCTAAAATCGTCAATTTCACTGTCAGTTGTCAATGTCATACGTCAAATTTAAAAGGTCGACCCAGGTGGCAATATATAAAATTAGTGTAAAATTTAAAAATAAATAAATAAAAGGCATGACATATCAAATTTAATATGTTTTATATAGTAACGTCACTAGCTTGAAATTAAAATTACATGCAAGTGGCTCATTGAAATAATAGCGCAAACCTTGGAGTAACAATGTATGGAGAGAGAGCTAATTATTTGTACCCAACCTATACAAACTTGCGATAAATCACTTTCTCCGGGCTTTTACGTCGTACACCACGAGAGAGAAAGAGACAACAAATATAATACCCCGCTTCCATGTACTGTCACAATGATCTTGGGCTCCTGGGTCACCGCGGAAATCCGCCCACATTTTTTTTATTATGCCACTAAACTTGACACAACTACACGATTTTTAAGGTTATATTTTTGTTGATAACAATACTGTGAAAAAGTAGTTATACGAATAAACAAAAACATTATGTCGATATGGGCTATGAATGGATGTATAAATACCTTAACCTTAGTCTTAGCCACGCCCAGATCCGCCGAGTCTGGTAAAAATCACCAAAAACTGACTACACTGCTTTGGATGAGTACCACTCTATATACTCTAAGGAGCAAACACATTGACAGCTTTTTTTTTTACAAGCGTACAAATTATTTATCTAATCTCCAAAACTCATGATGGAAATGACTCATGATTTCATAAGTGAAATATCAAACTGAGCAAATTTCATAACGCCAGAGATCACTGTTCGGAATTTTTCGTTGCTTCTAAAGACAGATTTTCTGCCTTATCATTGATATTAAAATATATCAAAATTAGGTTTACCTTGTCTAGATTGAGTGAAGCATGTTTACCTTGCATAAAAAAAAATACACATACGTTTTTGCAGTATAATTTACCCTCAACTATTCATTGTCATTCTGTAATAATTTATTATTTGTATTACTCTTAACTTATTCTTTATAACCGATACTTCTAGATACAACCTCTATCTGAAGCTCTTCCTCGTCATGGGCATCAACTGGGTGGCTGAGTGGATGAGCTGGATCCTCGGAGGCAACCGCTACATTTGGATCCTGACCGACTTCAGCAACACCATGCTGGGAGTCTTCATCTTCGCCATATTCGTGTGGAAGAAGAAGATAAAGAACCTGCTCATCAAAAGGTATATATACCACCCGAGACATGTTCAAAGATTCGAGTATTTGATGCTATTTCAAACACAGCTTACCACACAGTTTAATTATCTATTGCCATGCTACCGTCTAGTATTTCAACCAATGATTTTTAACTTACTGGTACGTTAATGAAACATATTTTTCTCAAAAAACTGTTGACCTAACTTCCACGAAAGATTGCAATCAGCTTATGCTGAGATGTTTCAACCTTCGTCACATTTGATTAATGATCGAATCGATGATCAACGCAATTTTTATTTTTTGACATTTGAATGGTCCCCGATTGTCAGCCCGTTTCAGCTTTTATTCTGCCGTCAAGCATGACAGTCATTCTGTTATGCTTGATGGCTGATCACAATTTGATCAAAATCTTAAACCATCCGAGAGTCGGCTTTTAACGGGAACCGCTTAAATTGCAAAAAAATCAGCGCCATTTTTAATTAGGGATGTTTATATCGGAAATTGGGTGTACCTGCGGTTCCAGTTACCGGTGACTGGAGAGGAACTATTCTGGGAACGGAAAGCGCTGGAACTGTGGAACCGGTTCGTCGTTTCTCGCCACAAAGAGCCGCACCTTTCTGGCAAAAAGCATTTAATTTAACGTATATTCGTCATTTTTATTTTCCAATAAAAGGAACCGGTTCCTCGGAGAAATAATATAGACGTTTCCAATGACCGGCTTGGAACCGGTTCTTTTCAACCGGTAGATGAATATCAAACATCTCTGTTTGGATCAAACTGTCAAAAATTCAAAATGCCACTGAATCTCAGTGGAATGTGACAGGGGCTTAATCATCCAATGGATTATTTGAGTAATACACTCATTTCTAGGTGATTAGTTACTGTCACAGGGCTGATTGAAGAATCGGTCCGTATACATATTGTTGTTCTTACTACGCCGATTGCTACCTTACGTAAAAACAGCTCTACATCGGTTTAAAGTCTAATGGGTTTCTGACTTTTTAACAATCAATTATCTAATTTGTCATTGTTCATTTGTTAAAATATTAGACCGTTTATCAGTATCATATTATTTCCGTAATTCCCATGATCTCACGCCAAATATGGTTATAGTTCAATCAATGAACATTCTTTACTATGTGTTTACATACAACATGGCTGCTTTAAAATCACCCTGAGATATTAATGAAGGTGTTTGTATTTTATGAAATGATTTTACAGACGAAGCACCGCTCGGAGCTCAAAGCAAGACAGAGTCGCGGATCAAATATTAATAAAAGACGTAAACAATTCACTTTTAACCGCTTTTTTTTGGTTATTTTGAATCTTTCATTCTAGAAGTACATTGCTGATTTTTTTAGTGACTTTTGTACCGGCATTTGGTTTATATTCACTGGGAAAATACGTACACCACAAACAAAATAAAAATAATTAAGGAATGGCATACGCAACTTAATGTGGTGCACCATTGATTTTTCATTAAAAAAACCCACAAATCAAACATTCGTCGTACACATCAGTCCACTAAAATGTCAGGTTTTAGATAAATGATTTTCTGTTGAATTGGTATGTGCTTGCTTATTAATGGAATCCCGAAATATAAAGTGCAGCATACAATACCCAGAAAACAATAAAAAATACACCTTTGTACGAAAATCGTAAGGTTTTTTGGGTAAATAATTTATCATTTAATTAAGAATGTGCTGTTGCCACTTGCCATGGGAGTTGTTTTATGGGTTTCCAACCAACTCTGTTGGTCTAATTCTAATCAAAACATGTTGAATATTGAGTAAGTAATTGTTCTGATACAACCAATATAAATATAACGAAATATATATAATAAAACCTCTTTTAATCAACTAAATTACCACCATAATGGTAAAATCACTATAAAAGGTTAGTGCCAGGATCATTTCAACAAATTCATTCAAAAACACTTTGATTACCAAGTATTTCTCAATACACTTTGATTACTAATTCACCGCAATGAATTTTGAATAATTCAAGTGATTCCTTGAAAAAGGATATCTTGATTGTAACCATTGCTTCTCTGAAACCAAATAGATGTTCAAAATCAAACAACCAGGTTAATCAAACAAATGCTCGTACAAATTGTCAAATAGTAGGATTTTCTAGGTTCTGCATGACTTACGGTAGAAGTGCCTCCATACTCCAATGTTTAGTCTAGCAGTATAGCATCAAGTACCCGAATGTCCGAGGTAATGAACTTGCAACATCCGCACGATCTGTATGTTAAGGTTTTCCCGACAGACCAATGCGGCTAATGCGGCGCGAGCTCACCGTAAGGAGAGCTTTGGCCTTCGGGTCTGGAAGTCGACAACGTCCCTCTTCACCACTGTTTCCCTCCAACCTAACAAATGAACCGCCATAGGTACTGGAAATCTAGATGGTCTAACACTACCTATGACTGAATGTCCGTTAGATTGATGTCACTAAAATGAATGCAAGGTGTACCATTGTTGTTCATCTGCACTGTGTGTGGTGTTTGCAACAATCTGACGAAGCAGAAACTAAAAAAGACGTTACTTTATTTACGTTAACCTAGCAACTGTTTCTGTTTTGAATAACTACTGCTGTTTTGTCAGATTTCTGTATATATTATAATCATCTCGCCATCTATCTGATATAATGGTTTGCCTAACTTTTTATTATTAATGTTTTACTAAGAACATAACCTCAAAGCTTACATTATTCATTCAAACACTCTTTTCATTGTAATGTTTTAGTTTTTCATATATTGTTCGGTTAAAATCATAATTACCAGACATCAAGAACTGTGGTATTATTATTTATACCGCTTTTGTATAATTAATTATGCTCTAATTAGTAAAATATTTAATTAAATTAATTTCACTTTGATAGCAATAGTGGTTTTTTATCAGTTGTCATATAGGAAGTAAATAGGTAGTTCTGCATACCGTTTTAATTAGACCAACATATATTTAGAATTTCAATTTTGAATTTAAAGACCATCTACATCGTAATATTGTTTGACCTCATACAAAAAATTATTGCGTTGTAAAAATCTATGGCTCTCCATTTTATTGCTAAAATCCTTTTTTTGTGTTTTTGCAAACCGGCAGAGTGCTAAGAATCTCTATTCAATCTGACCAATGGGTGAGAGTGGTCAAATCTTTAATTTTGTTATAACTTTGTTCTCTGCTTGTCTGCTATCCACAATCAGTAGGGGGCGTTTAGAATCTTTAAAAAGTAGCTTTGTTTATTGAAATAAGAATGGAGTCTTGATGTAAGAACTGATAGAGGATCCATCCGGTCCCTAAAATGGTTCTAGAAAGTGACTTGAGCTCACAACTGAAATGAGAAATAGTGTTATGATAGCTGATGTTATAAATTATTAACTTCTACAAATTTTTGTGCACCATTTTATAACGACAACCCAAACAATAATTGCATCAAACATTTTTGAGAAATTTTATAATATTTCAGTGTTTAGGTATAATTTTTTAACACTTTACCGACCCACTTACTTACAGCTTGACACCGCTATCTTTACAGTCGGCGGGGTCGTTAGTGCAGATTTAGTGGATACAAAAAATATGAGTTAATTTTTTTAATTTATTCTTCATTCATTTGTTAGTTACTCTATTGGTCACCTGAAAAGTTAACCATGTCAAGCTGTGCTGGGCATTATAAGTTATTTTTTTTAAGTAGAATCTGCCATAAAGTCTGGAATACATTTAATCCGCCTTTCACCATGTATGGAAATCAACATCATCATTATATACCTACTAACTCAAAAATGAATACTTACATAAAATTCCGTACTACTAACCTAAAAAAATGATATTTCATAATATTAAGTAGGTACTCGTTACTACACAACACTTCCTCAAAAGGTTTTTTTTTTATTACTTCACATTAATACCTTTGATATATATATGTCGCTAGATGGCGTTAGCGTCGCCTGTAATTTGACTTTTATGTTTCACTTGATTGACCCAAACTACCGCCATCTTTATTATTTCATTCTTTATTAAAGATGGGGGTGCCCAAACAAATAACATAACAATGGAGCTACCAATCAATCATTCATATGTATTATAGTGAATAAACATTTTCCGTGATTTTTACAGATTGGAATTTTTTCATTTAACATTCAAATATATTATGATTTCTGTGAAATGTGTTTTATGTAACCATCTATACTAAATGTATCACTGCTGTGCACATTCTGGCACAAAATATAATATTATTAATCCTCCACCAACACTCCTAACAAATATCACCACTGTCAACAATAAAACAAAACATAATTGTTGCCAAGGACTATTTCAATCTTTGTGCTTTGGGGACCAATCATCTATATTTCACAACCATTATTTTTTCGATAAAGCAGCATTTTTGTGTAAACTGCATGATATTTTATGTACATCATTGATTCACATCCATCTGCACATAAGTTATAAATGGCCATTTACCAGAAGAGACAAAACAAAGATTTTTATAACTCGTAATAATCTTAACATTGCAATTTATTTTTTCGCTGTTTTAACTGACAGTAAATTATTTATAAAAAAAATTATTCTCCATTGCACATATTGGCATGTACAGTAATGGATTTGTAGCAATAAACATTTGAATGTTTCATTAATAATTTTATTTTATTTCAGAAATGAACTTGTAGTTTTTATAATATTGTATGATTTGTAATTGCAGATGTTGAGATTTTTTTATTTGTTGTTTTAATTATGCTGTACATATTTTACAAATCTTAATTATGTTATTAACCATGAGAATTTTGTTAAGTTAGGTATTGAGCTGATCGCTGAGTGCACTGAATGCCTAAAGAATCACACACAAACAACCCAAAAGTTCAACCCAACATTCCAGGTCTCAAGTCATTAATTTAAGACTTGGAATGCCTAGTTTTTCTTTATTATTAATGTTTTTAGAATAGAAACTAGTATATATTTCAGCTGATTAAATAAATGTTATGGATGATATCATTCACTAATTTAAATGGATAAGAACAAATAAATATCGTTAATATCCCGTATGCAGTCAGGCCATAGACCTATTGTGCCATCTCCCGTGTTTCACATCCCCTATAATAAAGTTTGCCAGTGTTGTCATTGAGTGTTTGGCGATGTCTTGTGGTTCAAGAACATGGCTCCTCAGTTCTGAACCTTCTTCCCATCTTGATTCCTTGGCGAGACATTGGCACCGCAGATGAATCGTATTTCCATCACATTTCATACAGCTATTGGCTATTTTCATTCCCATGAATGTGTTTTCTGGAGCGGCAATATCCTGTTAATCGTCCTACTAGCTCCTCTACCTTGCCTGGCTTCTTTGGTGTTTGAACCATTTGTTGTCTCTTATTAATTGGTGATTCATATGCTTATTTGTTTCTTTGCAAGGTTCCAAATAATGTATCAATAGAGTATATACATATTAGTTTTGTATCCATTTGAAATAGTAATTGATATCTGAGTAGTCACAAAAGCCATAAACCTATAACCATTTGATTGAGATTTCAATAATTTCTGTGAATCAACAATTATTCATGATATTCCAGATACCACCTGCTACGCTACGGGTCGACTGTCACAAAGGGGGAGAGGACTTCATCTCGATTCCGCTCGGTTAACATTGCCTCTACCTCCGTCAATGACACCGAGAGGTCTTTCCTTTCTCAGGACGAAAGCGCTATTCGTCTGAGCCAACTGAAGTGATCACCACGAGACTGCAAGATGATTTAAACTCGATTATTGTAACGGAGAGAGACCTGGCAGAATGATTTGGATTTGACCAACATTAACTGATTTGGCAGACATTGTACGGGAAAAAAATGGAAAAACTGATGGCTGAATCTCCGGCAATTATTATCGATTAGAAAATTCTGACAAAAGGTTTCTTTCTGTTATTAGGTAATTTTTTAGGCAATACATTAATCACAAACAATTAATTTTCATGGCCACCTGGCCAAGCATGTATAAGCGTATTTTTCATAATTGCATGCATTTCAAACCACATTGAATCATTTACAAGTCTACAAAAGTACCATAAACACTTTTCTGTCAAAATTAATTACATATGTATATTTGATATATTTATATGTAATGGATGTCGCCTTAGAAATTGTTGAAATAAAACGCTTTCTGCTTAGTACATAATATTGTCATTAAAGTACAACAAATTGTTTGTTAAAGACTAGGAGTGTTTCAATTTGTGAAATAACTATTTATTAACATAATATCTTTCATATTCAATTCCTACGAATTGAAAACAAAATTTCCTACGATGCTACAATGCACTGAGTTACCAAAGATATTTTGCTGTCTGTTTCCAAATTACTTTGAAGGTGATGGACATCAAAATGTTTTGCTTTTAAGGATTTGAGGCATGTTTAGGAAATGAAATAACAGGTTTGAAAAAAGTCAGTGGTGCTTACAAGTAAATTATAATAATGATATTGCATTTAAAAGTGTGATCTGTTTGTATGTTTGCTACCAAAATGAATGAGTTTTAAAAATATGATTTAATTGTAGACAATTTGTGACTTACCCTAGCCTGCACACAAAACTTTCTTTCAAATGCATATGTTAAACATTAACAAGAAAGCTTTCTATGTGTCACATACAAATTAATATAACACCACTTATTTGTATTTGAATTTTCTATTCATTGACTTACCAGTGAAATATCATTCATCGTGTGAACTAAATCTAAAGGAATAGTGAACAAATGATATTAAATAATAAGTGTCGGAATAATTACGGGTATTATGTTCCGCAGTACTATCCCAACCAAATATTTTCACAGGTAATATTATGTTTATTTCCATTGACATTCACTAATTCTGAAATCGATATACTTTGTAATACTGATTTGACTATAGTGTTTTGAATTGGTAGTCAATAATATTCATTGTTGTTGAAATGACAAACTATTACCCCGTAGAATAATGGTCGAAGCATTTGGCTTTGAAACATCAGGTTGCTGATTCCATTCCCACCGCAGTGAAACAATATTTTTTTCACTTTGTACACGGGTGCTGCAAGTCTGTTTGTTGTGATATTGATTATTCAGTTTGATCGTATATCTACTTACAAAAATGGCTTTACATCTATCAGATAAATAAATAAATATGTTTTTTAATCCTCTAAGTGTAGTTATACATATTCTAGTTTTTACGTTTGGGAAATTATATGTAGTTATGTGAAATATGCTTTGAGTGCTTGCAATATGGTTATGAGTAGGCATCGGATTATATGCATTTGCATATCCATTTTGCATATTTGAGAATGTTTTCATCATTGATGATATTTCAGCTATTTTTTTCCGAGGTCCTGCAGGTTACTAGCGTATTAAAAGCTTTTTAAAAATTGACCTGCTCTTATTTTATATTATGGCATACGTTTTGTAATTTATTGTTAGTGCATATTTCGGCATTTTTAATGCATATAATCCAATATCTAGTTATAAACATATCTTACTTTTAGAAATAAACGAGTTAACAACTACTCATTTCAAAGAAAAGGGTTCTATGTCAAAAAAAAATCTAATATTTAAGAATGGAACCCTCAAATAGTTTCGATATTTAGAGCGTAAGGGCAGGGAAAGAAATGCCAGGAGAACAATGCGTAACACACAAGCAAATGGAAGAAATGATTAGGAACACCCCAGGAAGGCTGATTTCAAAATTTGATTTGAATTGTGCAACCAGAAAGACGATGTATGAATATAAATGAAGCCAGGGGTGTCTTTCAAAATGTGTATGATTCCACAGTTGCATGACATTTCATCCTCTCTCCCTACCCCTGTAAAACGAAATGGCGTGATGATTGGATAGTTAGTTAGTTTGACACAATGTATCAACATTTGATTTGCTTTGAATTTAATTCTCATGACTTTATTTTTGAAATATTGACTTTATTATTCGCTAGACATACAAATAAAATTTGGCGCCAACAATCTGCTTACCAAGATTTTAATTAGGTTGAAATTATAATTACATATATGTATAACACATGCATTGTCTTATATCCAAAATTAGTTATTAGAATGTACAAAGAGTATATGTTTAATTTTTAGTATAATTGTCGCTACGCCCATGATCATGTTGAACCAGTCTAAAAATAATATTCTTATAGGTCGCGCAGTTAGAGTTGATACAAAAAACAAATACTTTGTGTGTATTGATGTATATATATATACACTTCCAACAGCGATGTCATTGCAAAAAGCCACTGAGAAACAGTATTTTATATTGCTTACGCCTACTTCTTGTTATTAAAAAGGAAGAAACAACAAGTGTATATTATCATCGATTTTAATATTCGGAAAGTTTTTACATTAATATAAAGTTTTCCAGTGTGCTCTTATTTTTTATAATAATATTACAATTTAACCTTTTTTCAATTTCACTGGATTTTTTTAATGAAGTTGAATAACAAGTTTGAAACGTGCTGTATGCAAGCAATGCATCTGTGTGAGTGATCAGAGTTACATCAATGCAACTCTGATTGCAAAACCCATACCTTCTCAACATATCCCATTTCGCTCAACTTTTACTGCAATAAAAATAGATGTAACATAATACGTATTCACTATAAAATAGACTGGTTCAGCTATGGGAGTCATTAAATCGACTTATTATTTATTTTCAATATTTGCGTTTTGCTCAAATTTGCTAATCCATTTAATTATTGGAACCACTGAACTGAAAATCCCTAGAAGTGTAATCAATGCCGATTTTAATTTTCAACTCCTAGGTTCCAGACGGGCCAGTGAAATGGATCATATGTTCAATAATTTTATTTATTTATCAATTTCCACCCAAGTTAGGGAAAATTGAGCCTACTCCAGGCACTCTGGACTTGGAAAAACACACTTTAGTGATTAGAACCGTATACAATGCTGATGCCATTTTTTTTAAACTGCATACAGATGTTTTCTTAAAACTATTTAGAATAAGTTTAATTTAATGAATTTAAATTTCGATTTTGATTGAGTGACGTAAATATGTGCAAATAATATATTAAAGTCATATTTTTGTAAGACTTTTTATGATATTTGACTAGTAATACAATGGAAGATTTTAATCATAACTTTTAATGTAGGAAATAATATTCACTAAAATAGGGCACAATTTTGCTTTATGTTGCGCACATAATTATTCAAATTGTCTATGCTTCATTTTGCCAAAACTTTATATTATAAATAATATAAATACAGTGGAAAAAATAATACTTTTGCACCCATTTCAATATGTGTTTCACTAAATGTTGTAGGGAATAATAATTTCATTTTTATAAAATGTGATCACTTTTATTATAATAATCTGCCATATATTATGAAGTTAATTACACAAATTCAATCAATTATTCCTATAAATGGTTAAAATTAATCTAAATGTCAAAATTACACAACTTTTTTTTCTTTCTAGAGAAAATTTACTACTTTTCAAACCTTTTTTGTAATCAGAGAATAAATTGTAAAACAGCGTATTTAACTATGCATTTTTCCAAGTTTTTAAGTTAGTTTTATCAACATTATTCTAGTCAATATACCAACATACAAATATTTATATTAATGCCTCTATCCATCAATTATTAAGTTACCTGCTTAATGTTATAGTTCAATAAAACCAAAGACAAGCTTAATAATAACCATTAGTTATAAAACATTAATTCCTTCATTATTTTCGATGTTAGTTTCTACTTACCAACTATTGTGTTTCTATTTAATATGTTTAGTCATGTTTGAGTCAGTAAATATTTTATTAAATATGAACTAGGTAGTTAAAAAATGTACCGTTCAAAATCGTCCAAAGAAATATACTTTTGTAATGTGGATAAATATTTGGAAATAAAACAATGAGTGTATTTAAAGGTTTTATTCACTTAAACTATATTACAGTTTAATATATAAATATTCGGAATCTACATACATCATGAAGCAAATTAAATCGAATTCATATTTATAACGGCAAGAGAATTACTAATAACTTATTTTTTATAACAAAGTTGTAGTAGGTACTTTTTCATGTTTTTTTTTCCTTTGAATTTGAATGTGTTCCATTTTTAAAAAGGAAGTACATGTAAGCAAAGGAGTAGTTTTGACAGATGAAAAACAAAAGTTAAATTAAAGAGTGAGGTTAGAAAAAATGTTTGAGTTTTCAGTAAATTTGTAGTGGAAAGTAAGTGTTATTTAAGGATAATTAACAGGACAGGAAGGTAATACTTAAATTTGAAAGAAAGCTAATGCTCAATTTTGACTGATATTCCCATCAATATAGTAATAACGCTGTTTCATCAGTACTTACATAAACATAGTATAATATGATGATTTTCGTTAGTTTTGATGATGACAAGCATCATAAAATCAATATTCATTTATCAACACAATGCCGATTTGTTTAAACAAAGTAGATATGTGCTTATTTTTTTTTTCAAATAAATATCTACTTATACAATGCAAACTGTTTTTTTCAGGGTGATTCAGCAAGCAGGCCATAGTTTCCATAATTTTACTATTATTATTATTTTTTTTCTAATTTTGTTTGTTTAGACAAGGAGCAGAAGCATTACATAAAAATAAATGTCCCTCCCATCCATTTTGATCAGTTAGTAGCTGAGTGGACAAACGCGTTCCCACCCGGGCGTCGTGGGTTCAATTCCTCTGCCAGCTAAGTCTTCCATCATTGCACAAACAACATCTTCCGCTTATTATGATGGTAGTAGGAGTTTTTCAAATATTGTCAGGTTATTCGTAACCCGGGAATGTTTGTCTTTCTTTAAAAAAAAATTGAAAATACCTTAGTCGATATACGTGCCCAAAGAAGACAAACTCAACAAAATCAAGAAACAAACTTATTCGATTTTCACATGCACAGGATTAATTGAGGTCTTGTCACAATTTATAAAGAATGGATGCGTTTTTTTGATTCCTAAAAAAATATTTTTGTGCCATTTTAATTATATATCATTAAAAATATAGATTTTTAATCATCGTCTTAAAATTTTTGTTAAGAAAATGAGCGCAATGCTCATTTATCTGGCCTGATTTCACTTGACTATAGATCATTAGAATATAATTAATAAGAACTATGTGAATGTACTCATCAGGGACGGTCGGTCTATGTAAGTTTTGGAAGCATTGCTTGCCTACTGCCAGTAATAAAAATCAAATCTTAAAAGTTATAAATACATAATATTTAAAAAAACGTACATTTAATTTGGAATAATTAAAGAGTTCTGAAATCATGAATTTGATTCACAAAATAGACATTAAAATGGGGGCAAAACCTTTGCTTCCACCTTCTCACCGACCATTTTGAAAGTTGCTAGCCTAGTTCATAAGCTCTGACCGTCCCTGGTATTTGCTATTGTTCTAATCTAATGAATATATCTACAGCAATCCCCTACGGCCACTTAACAGACAATCCCTAGAAGTGTGATCTCACAGTACAATAAAATTGATTCAATGTTTGCATTTTTTTAACAATTCCACCGAAATAAGGAAAATTGAGCTTACTTCGGGCACACGGACACGCCCACAACACACTTCTATCGGATTATCTCTTCAGTGCCAATGGCCAACAAATATAATATATGAAAGTCTTCTCTCTTTTATATTGTTTTAAGTGCGGGTCTTAATATATAATTTACCCTTTTCACCGACTCGAGTGAGACATATTTTACAGGTCAAGGTTTTATTCATGGCACTTGATCAATGTATTATGTACTAATACATGTTACTGTATGTGTGAGAGCTTCAATGCAAGAAAGAGAAATAGTCATATCACCGCTTCACGCTAAAAAGTAACACAACTACAAACTCAATGTAAACAGTGGTCGGTCGCTTACCAACGCTTGGATAATACACTGAGTGCAGTTGTTTTCTGTCATGCTTTAGAAATATTATTATTTTTTTATATTAACTGTAAAGAAATCTATAAACGTACATTATGTTTTTTTAAATCATGTAATCTAGCGAAAGTATCGCCTGCGACTAGTACAGTAGGTACCATGACAAAAAAATTGACCTGTTTTAATACTTAGGTCTATTAAATAATGTTAATGGAATAAGGATATTAAATTCGAATTATATCCTACATCAAATTGACAAAATATGTATACTGAAATATTAGATAAGCATTGGTTCCCGTTCCCTTTCAGAGAATTATGTTTAAGAATTCTGGTTCTTGCATGAGGTCAGGGTAGTCATCGAGGAAGGTGTGGTCCTCCCCTTCCTTCCCCACCAGCCAGAAGGTGTCCATCTCTCCTTTGCCCTGAACCAACAAATCAATTGTATTATTAAAGTCATGGCGCTAAGAGCTCCATCATAACCTTTCTCTGTGTTACCTGTGCCGTTTGTAAGAAAAAGTGAGTGGTTACAGCATAGCAATCAGCGATATGCCTAAATAACTCGGCAATGGAATGCTTTTTTATGCTGATTTTTTCTGCTTCATTCAACTTTGATTGTTGGTGAAGCTGAAAATGAGACCGGTCGGTAGCTGAGTAGACAAACGCGTCGGATTTCCACCCAGGCATCGTGCGTTCAATTCTTCTGCTGGCTAAGTCCTCTATCATTGCGCAAGCAACGTCTTCCGCTACTTATGATGGCAGTAGAAGTTTTTCAAATATTGTCAGGTTATTCGTAACCCGGGAATGTTTGTCTTTCTTTTTTTTTAATTATATTTATATATAAATATATATATATGTATACATGGCTTGTTCAAAAGAAAAGGTGATTTTTGAATTTTCGCGGGCTCTGTACATTCGATTATCGTTTTTATTTTTGTTATTATGTTGGTACACATATGCTTATCATATGTTAGCATTATCAGCCATTTTGGATTAGTGGTTTGTTTTTGACAACTGGAAAGGTTAGTCACGTTTTTGTGTGTTCTTCGATTTTTTACTTTTGAAAAAAATGGATCAAAGAATAAAATCCATGATTTGTTTATTAACTCCAGGACGCTCATCGTCATTAACATCATCTCGGCCTTCTGTAAAGCGCTTGTACCACTAATAAACACTTTTTTGAGACAAAGTACACTCGCCGAATGCCACAGTCAACATTTTAAGTGCGTTGGAGCACTTAATTCCATTTTTGACGCAAAATTTAATACATATTCTTTGATCCATTTTATTCAAAAGTAGATAATCGAAGAACACACAAAAACGTGACTAACCTTTCCAGTTGTCAAAAACAAACCACTGATTCAAAATGACTGATAATGCTAACATATGATAAACATATGTGTACCAACATAACAAAAAAAAAATGATAATCGAATGGACACAGCCCGCGAAAATTTAAAATTCACCTTTTCTTTTGAACAGGCCTCGTATATGTATATATTGTCTGCTTACAACTAAAGTCCATAATATTGTGTTCCACCAAGTGCAGAAATAAATTCTTCAACCAGGTAAAATCTACTCTGCTTAAATAAAGCTGCTGAATATCTTTAGGAGTCCACTACTTCGTCATCAGAAACAGGGATGGAGGCAAGATGAAAATCATTTAAGTGCTCTTGGTGTATGTTGTTTTAATTTAAAAAAATAATTAACTTAAAACACCGGTGGATATTTAAATGTGTGAATATTTTAATCCTAAAAAAGGTTTTTCTCAGTAGCTGTTTTAAATTTTATTTAAAGAAAACCTACTTTTATATCCATTTTCCCTCTCGGCTCCACTATATATCCAGCCTGTAGTTTGTCCAGGTGCTCTTTGGTCGTAGCTGATATATGAATTCTCATTTCTGGAAAACAAAAATAAATATTATCTGCAGATTTGCTAAATACTCCTGAAAGCTGATTTCATAATTTTTAGAGCATTTTCAGCTATCCAAAGAACGTCCTCTATCGAAACAGGAAAATGAACTTTTGAAAGTGAGGAAAAAGTGAAAAAAATTGATTTTTACTCTACATTAAATGGTTTTTCGATTCCATTGAATTGGAAAAACACAAATAAGATTTGAATAAGTTCTAGTATAGGTACCTTTTGAAAATATTGGAATGGAGAATACAGTCAAACAAGCTTAAAAACTTGTAAAATAATCAAAATACATATTATAACGCCTATTAAGGCGTATACTAATATGTATTTACATGGCCAGCAACGGTGCGCACCTAACAGCCTAGCAGAGAAAGATGTTTCCGGCGGGAAAGGATGAATTTGCCCGCGGACACTGCGGTTTACCCTTCGTGACGGAAAACACCTCTTGTTTTGTGATTACTTACTTCAGCGTGTTTTTATTCATAAATAAAGTAATCTACCTAACCTTAAAGACCATCATTTGACAATTACCTACTACGTTTATTCATTATAGTTCCTTAGTTTTACAATATATTAAAAATATAAATATAAAAAAGTAAATACGTCGGTATAGATGAGTTTTATTCTAAAAAAGCACTAATTATTTTATTATCTTGTGCTAATTAGTAAAGTTTTTATTTATTTTAACCAAATTTTGAGAAATTTACCTTGGTTCCCGACCCCTGCTTTATTCAAATTGTTTTTTTCGACTTTTGTAAATACCTTGGAGTAACAATGTATTAAGAGAGAGCTAATTCTTTTTACCCAACCTATACAAACTTGCGATAAATCACTTTCTCCGGGTTTTTACTTCGTACACCATGAGAGAGAAAGAGACAACAAATATAATACTCCGCTTCTATGTACTGTCGCAATGATATTGGGCTCCTGGGTCACCGCGGGACTCCACCGACATTTTTCACTATGCCACTAAACTTGATACAACTAAACGGTTTTTTAGGTTATATGCCATATTTTTTTTGATAACAATACTGTGAAAAAGTGGTCATACGAATAAACAAAAACATTATATCGACATGTGGTATGAATGGATGTATCAATACTCTAGCCTTAGTCTTAGCCACGCCCAGGTCCGCCGAGTCAGGTAAAAATCATCTAAAACTGACTACACTGCCTTGGATAGATACCACTCTATATACTTTAAGGTAAATACCGAAATTGTCAACTATTTATTTGAACAACTACTTTCCAACCTTCTTCTCATCCGTCTCCTTCCCCTCTTCACTCCCTTCAACCTCAAAAGCAGTCCGAGCCGCCACTGCCCACAACATAACCCAATTGGGGATGCAATAATTCCACTGACTCCGGGCAGTTGAGACTTGTGCCTATTAATATATGTATTTTAGTTTTTATCAATATGAAATGTTTTATTTTTATTTATTTATTATTTTACTTGAACATACATTTTTTTATCAGTTGGTAAATTGCCCATCCCACTAGTCTGTGTTGAGATGGCAATTTGCAAAATTGTTTTTTTTAGCTACTTAGTAACATGTTAATATTAAAAATATAGTACATACATAATAAAAAATAATATAAGTAAATGACAAATTTGAAGATATAGAATCTACATATTAAGAACTAAATTAAACTTGGTTTTTAAGGTGAGTAATGATATTGCTTTTAAATAAGCTTTTGGTTTGTATGTTTCTGATGGTGCTGGGCAGAGAATTGAATTGTTTAGTGGCGATGTACTTAAAACGTTTTTGTCCGTAAGCGGTTTTATAGGCTGGTATATTAAAGAATTTTATGTGTGACTGCCTTAAGGTTCTAGAAATTTTCCTTTCTTCAAACATATGGACATTATTAAATTGATGCAATGGGATATTTTTAGAAATCTTTCACTTCTCCATAATCATCTAGCTGCAGTGGTTGGTACCTTCCCCCGTAGACTCCATGCGGCTGGCCGTGTTGACCGTGTCCCCGAAGAGGCAGTAGCGCGGCATGGCGGTGCCCACCACGCCCGCCACGCACGGGCCCGTGTGCACGCCGGCGCGCGCCCGCAGCGACTCGCCCGGCCGGTGCGGTATCCGGTAGCCCGCCAGCCCGGCCATCAGCTCCAGCGCCATGTCGGCTATCTCCCCAGCGTGCCTGTCTCCTACAATATTTACAAAATAATGAAAGAGACATTTTTTTTTTTTAGATTTTATGGATTCTTTCGTAATCCTCTACTAACTAGCTGGGGCTTATACAAATACCCCTCATAAAGACTATCTAACTAGTACTGCGGCTCATTAGGCCTTATTACTATCACCATCTGATGGTTTTATTTACTTGACTGAGTTTATTTTTACATTAGTGTTTTCTTAGGGAAAAGATCTTTACTGGATTAAAAACCCTAAGCAAGGAAAAGATAAAAAGAAATACATAAGTTCTGAACTTGTTACTATTTGAAAAATTTTATTTGACTGAAGTTAAATATTTCATGTTTTTTCTACTTGGAGGTGCATCCTTTTTCATTTATGGGATCTTTCCTAAGGAGAACAGAGGCGTGGAGTGGGAATGGGATGGATTTTTATTTTACCTAGCCGGTGAAAGAGACATAACAGGATCGAGTGAATGAAAAAATTAGACCGGTTAGTAGCTGAGTGGACAAACGCGTCGAATTCCCGTCCGGGCGTCGTGCGTTCAATTCCTCTGCCGGCTAAGTCCTCGATCATTGCACAAGCAACATCTTCCGCTTATTATGATGGCAGTAGGGGTTTTTTTTTTTAATTGTCAGGTTATTTGTAACCAGGGAATGTTTGTCATTATTTAAAAAAAATGAAATAAATACTTGAGTCGGGCCATGTCAAGAGTCAGAATTACAAAAGAGTATGTATGAGGCGATGTATCAATGTGAATGAAGCAAGGAGTTGTTATTTGTGGCACGTTTTAGAGTGGTAGATACTCTGAGTATCTCCCTGGTGAATGACCACTATTCAGAATTGAAACGTAGCTAGAAATGGCTTTAGTCGTGCTTGGTGACCAGATCTGAATAGCCAGGTACTTCTCAACCTTCCTCTTTCCCATCTCCTTCCCCTTTCCATTACCTTCAGCCTCACAACATACCCCGATTGGGGATGCCATAGTCGCACTGGCTCTAGACGGTTGGGTGCCGTTGGGACTCTTAGGTGGTGTTCACTATTTAAAAAAAGTAGTGTGTGCTAAGACGGAGTCGTATGGTGGTCCACCACCTCTGCCTACCGCTGCGGAGAAACGGCGTGATGGTGAGTTAGTTGATATTCAATTGCATTTCATGTTCCTGGCAGGACAGTTACAAGATAGTACCTACCATATTATTGTGACAATTCTACTTCAACCTGGCAATATTACACTCCTATGCGACGTATTGAACATCTGGGAAAATCTTATCTTTCCGGATATCCACATTTTCATCACGGTCATACATGGTTTTACCGCACGTACGCCTCAGGGATCTCATTTCCACAGCATTCAGTCTACTTTCATCCTTCCTCTACCAGTTCCATGCCTTACTGCCATACATCAGGGTTTGTATAAGCACTCCATTGTGGACTGCTAGCTTCGCTTCTTTAGACAATTTCTTATTTGCGCCAACAGCATTCAGTCCTCCGTTAATGGAGTTTCCTGCATTCACCCTTCTTTCAATATCCTTATCAGCCTTTCCGTCTCTCGCAAAACATACTTCGTAAATACAAAAAATAATCCACTTGCTCCAAGTATTCATCATTCCCAACTATATTGCACGCTGTTCTCGTACTCTCTCTTTCAAACACCATGATTCGGACTTACTTACATTCATCATCAACTCATTCTGCATACATATTTGGTTCATCCTAGACACGAGAATCTGTAGATATTCTCTACTGTCAGAAATCAGCACCGCATCATCATCATCATACAATAGGAAACATACTTTCAGAATGTTCATTTTTGGGCCCAAGCCCACACTTTTCAATTCTTGCATACTATTATCCATGTGCAAATTGAACAACCACGGTGACATAACACAGTCTTGTTTTACACATTTTGTGATCTTAAATCACCGTTCACTCTAACACATGCAACGCTTCCCTTGTACGAGGACGCGATTATTAAAATATTTGTGTAAAAAACCTTTAACGGGGGTAAATAAACAAATTGTATTTCAAGGAAGCTTACCATTTCTCTGCGGCAGCCCCGAGGCTACCATATACGCGTCGCCTATGGTCTCCACCTTGTACACGTCGTGCTTGAGTATCCGCGAGTCGAACAGCCGGTAGAGCGAGTTGAGCATGTTGACCACCTCCATGGCCGAGGAGGAGGCCGCCAGCTCGGTGAAGCCGGCGATGTCGCTGAAGTACACCGTGACGCAGGCGAAGGACTCCGCGGGCACGGCGCGCCGCAGCCTCAGCTGGCGAACCACGGCGGTGGGGAGCATCTGGCGCAGCAGGCGGTCGCTCTTCTGCTTCTCGGAGCGCAGCTCAAGCGTGCGCGTCTCGAGGCTGGACGCAAATTTCTGGAACAGACAAAATACTCATTCTCATTAACCTCTGGTGTACCGGAGGTGCCGATAGTCACCGGGCATTCGTCGTGATCTTTTTTCGGAGTTTTTACACTTTAAAACCTGTTGCTTGCGTATTTAAATGAACCGTAATCGCTTGTTAATAAAATTGTCAATATATTGAAATATTTTGCATTGCGTTTAATTCGGAAGAAATCGATTAATAAAAATTGAACAATTATTTATAAACAGACAAAATACTCATTCTCATTAACCTCTAGTGTGCCGGAGGTGCCAATGGTCACCGGGCATTCATCGTTATCTTCTTTACACTTTAAAACCTGTTGTTTGCATATTTAAATGAACCGTAGTCGCTTGTTAATAAAATAGTCAATACATAGAGATATTTTGCATTGCGTTTAGTTCGGTAGAAGTCGAGTAATAAATATTGAAGCTTTCTTACGTCTGTACGGCATTTCTGTTTGTTTTTACAGAAAAACCTCGTGCAATTTTATTTTTTTTTCGAAGGAAGTGTATTTAACTATACGAATATAACAAAAACATGAAAAATAACAAAACCACAAAAAAAATTTCACGTTTCTTAATCAAACTTTTTTTAGTGACATGAGGGAGAAAAAACCACTTCCCCGAATATAAGTAGCTGTTCCAGAAAAACCACTTATACCATTAACATACAATTTTTAAAAATACATTATCTGAGAAAACGGGGTATTTGAAAAAAAACCTCGTTTTGTAAAACACAATTGATTTATTACTAAATTACAATCGGCAAGGTATGACGAAAGTGGACCTTGCGGGAATCCAGCATTCCAAAGGTTAAGAAAGCACCATATAAAGAAAATAAAGAGAATTTATATTTGTCAACTTGAAGAGGCTGGGCGTAGAGAATCTTACTCGACTTTCTTTTTCGGGCGACTAATGTCGGTAATTTTAAATTATTCTCGAACCGAACCGATATTCTCGATTGCAGATCGCCAACGATAACTAACGTGGAATATACATGCTTAATTTAATTATCTGCAGTCGGGCTTGGGAACGATTCCAAATTATCGACATTGTCGATAAAATCTATATCAATGTTTCGTGCTAGGCTTCATGCTGTGGTCATTTTAAAGAAGCCATGTCCAAATCTAGAAGCCAAAAGGTTCACTCACGAAAATAGTTTATTACCGATATAAAGAACCTACAAAAACTGTTTAATCTTTCAAACAGTTAGCTCTGACGTAATGATTTTTTTTCGGATCTTTGTCTAGAAGTTTGAGGTCAATACAACTATTAGTGCTCGCAACATCGTTTCCATCGTGAGCTCGGTGCTTTACAATGCCCAATTATGGATTTTAATCGTTCAATAAATAAATAAAAAACTCGACCGAAGCTAGATTTTAAAGCTAGTTCAGTTTTGAAAAAAAAACGCGCACAGCTGTGAAAACAAATATACAATCCACGAAAAAAAAGTCTCACACTGGGCGCTAAATTTTAATGGTAATTTAATTTTTCCTTTTTTTAAATTTTAGAATGTTACAACTAATCTCACTTACCATATATTTCTTTATTTTTTATATGTTTGTAAATTTGACCTTAAGAAACAAGTGCTCATGTAAGACGGTATAATATTCCGCCAATCTGGCTAGAAGGTAACAAACTGCTTGTGGCCTCACAGGTTAAATACCTGGGACATATCCTTACAGAAGATTTGAGCGATATTGAAGATATGGAACGACAAAGAAGAGCTATAAATATACGGGCCGGAATGCTCTCAAGGCGGTTCTACCACTGTAGTGACGATGTCAGGAAACTGCTTTTTAAGACGTACTGCACTGCCCTATATACATCTGAGCTGTGGATACAGTACGCAACAGCGCAATGGAACAAGTTGAGGGTTTGCTACAACAATGCCTGTAGGCAACTTCTGCAACTTCCAAGATTCTGCAGTGCCTCTACAATGTTCACCGAAGGGAGGGTGCACTCATTCCCCGCTTTACTTCGCCACCGACTAGCCAGCTTCTGGGGGAGGACACGGAATTCAACCAACGTCATTGTCGCGGCTGCATCAGAATGGCTCAGCTCTCCTCTCAACGAGCGATGGATGCAGATGATGCGGAGACCACCTTGAAGCACGCTCGATCAAAATGATATTCACTCCTTTTTTTTACTTACGAATTTACATTTTTTTATTATTTTTTTTTATTATTATTGTGTGTACTTTTAATTATTATCAATCTTGAAGTAATAATATATGGAGGGAGAGCTAATTATTTTTACCCAACCTACACAAACTTGCGATAAATCACTTTCTCCGGGTTTTCACGTCGTACACCATGAGAGAAAAAGAGACAACGAATTTCATAGACCGCTTCTATGTACTGTCGCAATGATCTTAAGCTCCTGGTTCACGGCGGGACTCCGCCCACATTTTTTATTATGCCACTAAACTTGACACAGCTAAACGGTTTTTTAGGTTATATGCTATATTTTTATTGATTAAAATACTGTGAAAAAGTGGCTATACGAATAAACAAAAACATTATGTCGATATGTGATATGAATGGATGTATAAATACCGTAGCCTTAGTTTTAGCCACGCCCAGGTGCGCCGATTCAGGTTAAAATCATAAAAAAACAAGTAAAAAACTGACTTCACTGCCTTGGATATATACTACTCCATGTACTCAAGTTATCAATTATGAAAGGTATTGCATTGCACTAATCCTACATACCTTCTGGAATAAAATTTTATTACTATTATTATTATATCTCGTGATGAAATCAAATTAATAAATAATTTCAAATAGATACTAAAAATCGGCAGGTACCTGAATAGTCTGCGTGGCATGCCTCACGAGGGCTATGATAATAGGAGACACGACCAGCACCAAGACCAGAAGGGTGGCCCCGACAGCCTGGCTTCTCCTCGCTTGCCACATCTGCATGGCGACCATCGACTCGATGGTGGACGTCAGGTGTTTCTGGTACATTCTGATGGTGTCGATGTACCAGGACATGGCTTCCATGAATATCTCCGCGGCTGTTGTGTTTCCCGCCCGCGGCGAATTGTGGTAAACTTGATCACGGCTGAAAACGCAAAAATTAGACTATTATTACCATGTTATTTTTTACCTATACCAGGTTCATTAGAACTATTAAGAATAGGTTCCTACTAATTACCAACGAATAGAATGCAAGGCTGATGTGAGCGCTATGAATAGGATCAAGAAAGGGACGCTTTTTTATTTATTCTTATATGAATACCCCACAAGAGTCTCAACTGCTCTAAGTATCGCCCTGGTGAAAGACCACCATTCAGAATCGAAACGTTGCTTGAAATGGCTTTAGCCGTGTTTGGTGACCAGATCTGAATAGCCAAGTACTTCCCAACCTTCCTCTTACCTATCTCCTTCCCCTCTCCACTACCTTCAGCCTCACAACATACCCTATTTCGGGATGCCATAGTCTCGCTGGCTTTAGACGGTTGGGAGCAGTTGAGACTCTTGTGAGGTATTCATATAAATAAGGTATTGCGCTACTCCTGCATACCTTCCGGAATAAAACTTTATTATTATTATAATAAAAATAAAACACTAACGGTTGTACCTGGTATATTATTGCTCTGAGTTTACAAGGTTCGTCTGGGCATAATTAACGAGAATGTTAGTTGACAACCGTTCGTTCCGTGAGGATATCTTAGGTGGGGGCTTTCCTGCGTTCTGTGGTGTGAATAGTGTATAGTTTTATCACCTACATTGCTTATTCAGCTAAAACAATGTTTTTTTTATGTGAGTACCGCGCAGGAGTTACGACTGCTAAAGCCAGTAAGACTATGGCATCAACTTTTCCAGTACGCTGTGATTCCATAATAGGTTTTTCATATATTTCATACCGTATATTTTAATTTTTATATTGAATACCACATATGAGTTCAAACTGCTCCCAACCGTCTAGACTATGGCATCCCCAATCGGGGTATGTTGTGAGGTTGAAGGTGGTGGGGAGGTGAAGGCGATTTGTAGAAGAGGAAGGTTGAGAACTACCCGGCAGTTCAGATCTGGTCACCAAACACGGCTTAAGCCATTTCAAGTGACGTTTCAATTCTGAATGGTGGTCTTTCACCAGCGCGGTACTTACAGAGTAAAAATCACTCTGGAACGTGTGGCGAATATGCTTTATATTATTTTATATTCATTAAATGTGTTATGACACTTATTAATTCCGAGTTCTAGAACGATAAAAAAGCTATGATTTTGCAAAATGAATATTTACCTCACATAGCAGATGGGGCAGTAGTCGGAATTGAGGAAGGAGGACGCATCGGGCGCCAGCTGGCGGGCGGCGGACAGGTGGTCCGTGGACAGCGCGTCGTGCCGCACGAAGCGCGCGTACGTCTTCTTGTCCAGCTCGCCGTGCACGAAGTAGAACATGCCGAGCGCGGCGCCGGCGGACGCGTGCTCGACGGCGCGCAGCAGCTCGCGGCTGGCGCACAGCTCTCTGCAAAATAACAAACTTGTTACCAACCTATATTTCTGACAAAATTATCTAAAACGTGGATGTTCACAAACATTTTACAAGGACATGCAAATAAATCAGACTGCCAAAAAAGAATAAACCAATACACAAAATAGCTTATACAGGGATGCAGTGTTATAATGCGCTGCTGGAAACCATCAAAATTATGCCAGTCAATAAATTTAAAATAGCCTGTAAGAACCATTTAAATCACATTAGTAATGGTTATTTAAAAATCCTATTTACAAAACGTAACTTACTAAATTCTTAAAAAAAAAAAAATGCTTAATTTGCTTTGTTTCGGTTTTTACAACTCAATGTCCTTACTGTCTTCTGAAAACCATATACTCATGGTCATCAAATATTTATTATTCTTTTGTTACTTGTTATATTTACACTGTTTGCATTTTTTAATCGTTTTCTTATAATACTAGAATATTAATGTTTTTAAGTATCATAATATTAACTGTCCTCAATCTAATCTCCTTTTCTTTTATTTAAAAAATATGTTAAAAGAATGCACAGGTTTCTACTGGATTTGTATATCCTTAGCTTTTGGTCAGTTGTTTTTTAAACCTGTAGATGTAGACATGCACTGTTATACCCATATCTGAACCCTTTTTTCTCACGATTTATGATAACGATCATGATTTTAGATGCTATTATTTCAAATATTTGACTCATCATGTCTTCCTGGGTGTCCTCGATTTATTATTCCACTCTCTTGCGACTCAGATATTGAGTGTCTATATCATCTTGCTTATTGCTTTTATATCGGCGTTGCATGCTTCCATGCAGATTTCCTCATTCGTAATACAGCCATAGACAATTTTATCACGTATTTTCAATCTCATTACCGGCAACCGGAGCGTTTATTATTTTATTTTTTTCTAGAGCATGTATATCTACGCTACCCGCCTCACCTCAATGTCTGTTCTGAGAAGGGTATGACTAAGGGATATCACTTGCATTGCACTCACTTTCGTCTTTCCCCTGTCAGTTCCATGCCTCACTACTGTACCTCAAGGTTGGTACCAGACCTCGATTGTAGGCTGCTAGTCTTGCTTGCTTTGACAATAATTTTCTTGGAAATTCTTAAGGGTCAGCACTCAAGAATGACGCTAAACGTTTCTTTGTAGCATTCTAATGCAAGCAATACTATAAATGATTAATCTGCAAATTTTCTATGGGTAGTTGAAAAAATGTCTGAGGTTTCTAGTGAATACAATCTTTTGACTCTAATCCTTTTAATTCTATGAAAAACAAACAAAAATATCAGTAAAAGGTACAATTTGAAAACCAACCAAAGCATTTTTGAGCGTTTTACTTAAAATGCAAGTATGCATTTCATGGAGAATTTAAAATATTACTGTTTAATAATTATATTCCCTGGAAACCTTATACAATTTTTTAACTACCCGTATAGAATTAACAGACCCATAATTTGTGGTTTTGTTTGTACTAGAAATCCAAAAAGTGTGTATTTTTGGGTGCTAACCTTAACATGATAAACTATTTTGGCTACTATGCTGGAAAATTTTGTGGTATTTTTATTACAACATCGAAATTTTCACAAGCTGATAAAAGAATTGTGGCTGTTTTATTAAAAATTCTGAAATAAAATGACATCATCTGCATCGTCCAGTGTATCTCGAAACTACATCATCTCATGATATAGAAATAACCAGCATATGTCATTAAGTCATTGTGAATTACAGTTTTAATCGGTCCTATCTTACATGGTTGAATTAAACTCATGATTACTGAAGATTAAAAAAAGAAAAAGTTTTTTAATACCTATCACATGTCTTAAATCATCTCCAATGGATTTTTTTTTTGTCGCTTTCTTTAGTTTATTTATTTCTTAAGTATAGCTAAAAGGTCTGTGGCTATGGGGTCTGGAAGCACTTCCGAATGGCCCAGTAAATAATAAACAATAAAACTCGTCTATCTTTCCTTATTTATGGTTTTTCCCTAGAGACGTACTTTTGTATACGTTTGATTAACACAAATTTAATGTTCCCAAGATTTATGCGCCGCGCCAGCCGACCGTGAGATTTTCAAAAAACAGACTTGTAAATCTGAAAACTGGGTGAAAAATTATTGCAATCTATTTCAAATTCAATCAGTAGTAGTTTGTTACGCTTATTAGTTTTTGTTTTGTTTTTATTAATTGGTTGCATAATATTACTTTCATATAATTGAAATTTGCACCCGCTAAACTACTGCAAGTATCTTGTCGTCTTTAGCTAACTAACTAACTAACCAACACGCCGTAGGCAGAGAGGACGGACCACCGTACAACTCTGTCTTGGCACACACTGCTTGCTTCATTCACATTCATACATCGTCTCATACATACTCTTATGTTATTCTGACTCTTCACATGGCCCGATTTAAGTATTTCATTGACTTGATCGTGCCATGTCTTCCTCAGGCGTCCCGGACTACTTCTTCCATTCACTTTCGCATCACATATTATTATCACACTCCTTTCTTCGTTCATTCACTCTACATGCCCAAACCATCTAAGCTTCCCTTTCTTGATCCTATTCATTACGTTCACATCAGCCTTGCAATTTTTCCGGATTTCCAGATTTGGGTCATACGTGGTTTTATCGCACATACGCCTCAGAGATCTCATTTCCACAGCACTCTACTTTCATCCTTCCTCTGTCAGTTCCATGCCTCACTACCATACAGCAGGGTTGGTATAAGCACTCATGCTCACTTTAGCTTATTAAACAATAATATATAATACAACCTATATTTAGAAAAAAGAACAATAATAAACAGCAACACAATAATAATAAGTTGTGACCATAGAGTTGGTAGAGTAGTATCTATCCAAGGCAGTGAAGTCAGTTTTCGACTTGTTTTTGATGATTTTAACCTGACTCGGCTCACCTGGGCGTGGCTAAGACTAAGGCTACGGTATTTATACATCCATTCATAGCACATATCGACATAATGTTTTTGTTTATTCGTATTGCCACTTTTTCACAGTATTTTTACCAATAAAAATATAGTATATAACCTTAAAAACCGTTTAGTTTTGTCAAGTTTAGTGGCAGTTTAAAAAATGTGGGCGGAGTCCCGCCGTGAACCAGGAGCTTAAGATCGTCCTTACAGTATATAGAAGCGGTCTATGAAATTTGTTGTCTCTTTCTCACTCATGGTGTACGACGTAAAAACCCGGGGAGAAAGTGATTTATCGCAAGTTTGTCTAGGTTGGGTAAAAATAATTAGCTCTCCCTCCATATATTGTTACTTCAAGGTTGTGACCTACTCGAATGTACACGAATTGAGAAAAATAAAAACACCAAAAAAAATTGTCCAATAATAAACAATAAATATTAGCAAAAATATCAGCAGGGATAGAACTAAGAAAAATAATATCGTTCTTGTTTAAAATACAACATAAGAAAAATAAAATAACATTTCACAATACATACGTCTAAAAACTAAAACCACACTTCCTAGAAGGTGCGAACTGTGCAGAATAAGAACGGTAGAACAAATGTTGTCACAGCATTGCTTAACAAGCAAATCAGTGTAAATGATTTTTATGGACAAGTAGATATGCCTACACAGAGGTGTGCACTCCAAACAGGTACATAAGCACTGCCTATCCTGCCGTATGCGCATAATAAAATTGGATTAAAAAAAACTACACTTTTAAAAATGTAAGTTTAGCAAATCGCATCACCGCACCGCGAGCGCCCCCACCGACCGTATATAACGTGTCAAAGGCAGTAACTGCATATGCTCAAATATCGCTAACACCAGAGTAGTTTATTCTACGTTCACTAGATTACACAAAATATGTATGCCGAGAGCTGTTACGCGTTCGAGACCCTCGTTTGTTAGTGCTGAGGCAGTGCTTTTTTAGAACAAATGTAATATCAATCAGTGACATTCGTTGTTACCTATATCTATTATCAATCAATCCGCTATTTTTCCTATTGCCTACCTAGATCAAAAACTTTAGCATTCCACTGTACCTACACATAGGCAAAGTTAATAATTCCTCCCTGGATAGATTTAAATAACCTGTGTTGTAAGTGCTCCTATTGGTTACAAATAAGATATCACTCTACAGTAGTAATTTGAGATAAAGGCAACCGTCACAAAACAAAAATAACATTTGTTTAATTGCCAAATAGCAAAACAAACCTACATACAACCCTTTATATAAATATACATAAAATGACTAAAGCACTTTCGACATGAAATTGCGATAAATTCAAAACGCGTTAATTAAGCAATAACATAGCTAAGGGATTGTACTAAGAAGATTTTGACCTATAAAACAGTGTGGCCCGAAAAAATATGTTTAAATTTGATATTTGTTTTCAACAACAACACTTTCTGAAAACTGAGGCTTAAAGTAAAAGCTTGCGTAAAACTGTATTTTAGTTTTTAATTTTTTCACTATTTTTTTTAAACCTTGTTTACGTTCTTCTCCTAGAACTAGTTTATAATGTCTTAAAGGAGGTTTTATTTTTAATGGACAACTTTATATTCAAGTGAACTTGTATTTTTTTTTCAACTTTTTGTAAGAAGATTTTTCAGAAATCCGTGCAGTGCACCACCAAAACTGAAAAATCCTGAAAATCTTCATACAAAAAAATAAAATCTTGAAAAAAGTAAAAATCATTTTCGGCTACAACAACACTAGCAATATCGTATTTTTCAAGCTTAGCACTCTAGCACTCTAAAAACTCACGAGCCGCCACAGACTGTTACATATACCTACTTCATAATAAACTAATAAATAAAGTTGTGTTAATTAATTCATTAATGTGAGTTTATTTTTCACTTAAACGGTTCTCTATACGTGGATAAATAATTGAAACATACATTGGTAATTATTTTCAAGTGGTAATAGACAATTTCTGCATTTAGTTTTAAAAGCCTCCATAGACGAGAAGCCTTTTTCGCTCAAGTAATAACTATAAAATGGTATTCGTGGCAAGTGTAAACACATTATTTTTCACGTTAGTAATATAAAACTTTGATAATTAACTAACTAACTAAAGAGGCAGATAGGAAGGATCGCCATACAACTCTGTACTGGCACACACTTCTTGCTTCGTACATCGTCTCATATATACTCTTCTGTTATTCTGACTCTTCACATGGCCCGACTCAACTATTTGATCCACTTGATCCTGCCATGTCTTCCTCGGGCATCCCCGACTTCTTCTTCCATTCACTTTAGCATCATACATTATTTTCACACTCCTTTCTTCGTACATTCGCTCTACATTCCCAAACCATCTAAGCGTCCCTTTCTTGATCCTATTCATTGCGCTATAATATAGATATAATGAACCTAATTCCAATGAATTCCATATGTATCTTAATTTGAATAATATTTTGTATGCAGATAATAATTTTAATAACGCAGAGTTCAAATCTGATCCATGATGCGATGAGATGGGTAAACGTATTGGCCTTGCATTCTTTTCCGATATCCACATTTTTAACACGGTCATACATGGTTTTATAGCACATACGCCTCAGGGATCTCATTTCTAGAGCATTCAGTCTACTTTTATCATTCTTCTACCAGTTCCATGCTTCACTGCCATACATCAGGGTTGATATAAGCACTCCACTGTGGACTGCTAGCTTCGCTTCTTTGAACATTTTTTTATTATTTCAGTCTTGCGAGGGGTTCGTAAGGTTTTTTACGCTATTTTTAGGCTTTAAAGGGGGTCATAACCCTAAAGGTTGAGAAGCGATGGGTAGACTTCTTTTTTATGTGTTCTCAAACATTTCAGGATATCATTGGATTTGATTATTGGTGTAATGGGTTCCTACCTCCAGATGTTCCCAGTGGCGGTGGTGGCAATCCTGAGGGCCATCACGTCCAGCAGGTCCCCGCTGATGGATGCGTACCGCGCCACCTGGTCGGCCTGCCGGGAAGCCAGGGACTCGTCCGACTCGGAGCTGTAATTCAATAGCCTGGAATAGCCTTTATAAAATGCCCAACTTGGTTACCATGGACGATGGTAGCCTCAAAAGTTCAGTCATTAGAGAGAATATCAAAGAGAAACACATTATTTTCTGCTTTAGACGCGATAAATGATAAAAAAATTAAAAATATAAAAAATGGCTTTTAAAAAATAAGGACGGTCGCCGTGGTCGAGTGAGTGGTCAATTTGCTCGACTACGAATCCAGAGGTCAGGAGTTAAAATTCCAACGAACAGAATAAATTTAATTTTATTAATATGTGTTATTTTACAATTAAATCAACAAAAATAATATATAGTAGGTATATTTGCGGTACGTTCCAGAGTGGTATACACGCTAAGTATCGCCCTGGTGAAAGCCTACCGTTCAGAACCGAAACGTTCTTTAAATGACTTTAACCGTGTTTGGTGACCAGATCTCACGAGCCAGGTGCTTCCCAACCTTCATTTTCCCCATCTCTTTCCCCAGACTCACAACATGCCCTGATTAGGGATGCCATAGTCCCACTGGCTTCAGACGGTTGGGAGCACTTGGGACTCTTGTGCGGTATTCAATTTTATGTTTGAGTCTTTTTTCTTGTGTTCATTACTTTTATTTATTAATTTACTCATTAATGTACTTATCTTGGTTAAATTAACATCTACAATATAATTGACTTTATGATCCTACTGAGAACTACTTGAGATAGTTTATTAAAACTTCATACTTGAAGACTTAATTTCGTTTGGCAGGTAGAAAATTTTCAGACAAAAAACCTTGGAAACACTTTTCAAGGAGAAATTCTGACAAGCCACATTATTGAAAACAAAAACAAAAATGTTTTTTCTTGGTAATCATTTTTCTATACATATAACTTGTATAACGCCTATTTGGCGTATTATAATATGTATGTACATGGCCAGCAACGGTGCGCACCTAACAGCCTAGCAGAGAAAGATGTTTCCGGCGGGAAAAGGATGAATTTGCCCGCGGACACTGCGGTTTAACTTGGCGTGACGGAAGACACCGCTTCTCTTGTGTTTACTTACGTCAGCGTGTTTTAATTCGTAAATAAACGTGATCTACCTAACCTTAAAGACTATCATTTGACAATTACCTACTTCGTTTATTCATTATAGTTCCTTAGTTTTACACTTGATTATAAATTTTTTGCTACCCAATATAACATTTTAACAATTTCTTAGTTTGGAAAATCAGGTACTTACGTAGAATCAAACTATTTTTTAGTTTATATTCATTGTGTATAATTTCATTTCATGATATTATAAAAAAATAAATTTTAATTGAATTATTTTTGATTAGATTTATGTAAGTAGTTACCTACTTACTTATAAATATTTTTCATACTGAAACAACATTGTTATTCCTTTGAAATATCAAAGCAGAAGATACATAACACATTGAGTAAAGTTCTTTAGATTTATAACTTTTTATTACGATTTCATTTGTGTAATACACATTAAAAACTTTATGTTTTCTAGGCAAAAAAAAACAAGTTCATCGAAGGGTTGATACTATGAGTTACTCTATGAGTTGATTGCTTAATATTGTCTCCATATCGTTTACTGCTTTCTTTCATTTGAAATTCCACTTTCGGCCAAAATGGTTCAATGAATAACAATGTATTATTTTAAACGTCGTTCTCCAGTATCATTAAAATATAACAAGGATAACAAAAGGTCACTTGATGATTTTTTCAGAAGGCCATAAATTTTGTTTAGCTGAAGACATCAAGAATAATATGAAAAATAAAATGAACGTTGAAATATTACGTTTATAACTTCTGACCATGGTAATAAGCGCATTTTTTTAGTGACATTCGTAAAAGGTCTTAAAATTGAAATGTTTTTTGATAGCGCTAGTGTTTTATTACGTAAAATGCAATCAGAAAATAATTAAATGACTATTTTGATTACCATAAATACGAGTATTTAATTATATAAATAAATGCAATAATATTTATTTATCAGGGGCCATTGGATACTTATTAGGACTGTAATGAATGTATGAGAAAAAGCCTCTTTAGATAACAATTATTATTATCTTGGGTATCATAATGCTGGTCTTAATTTCTAAAGCTAAAAGAAGCAAAATTATATTACAATCGCAAGTAATTTACATCCCCTAAGCGGCAATAACTTTTCATCCCTTGGTATTAGGTATCACTGCATCGCTTGCATTATAATTGGCTACATCATTATTCATACACCCAAGCTAAATAATTAAGCTTTTCATTAAGAATGTAACTAAACTATAAATTTTAAGTAATTATTCTTTTTTATGGAGGCAAATCAGATGTATCGTGTTTGAATATCTGCATCCATAAATTTGCATTATACAGCTGATTTTTTAAATTAAAATTGCGAGGGTGGTTATTTATTACACTTTTTGTTTATACCATTTCAATTTTAGTAAAAATAATTACTTATGAATTATTGTGTTTTTTTATGATTTATTATATTTAGAATAAAACGCTCAAATGATTTGAACACGAACAGTGAATGCATGAAAAAGACTATCAGAGGATATAATATGACGCGTGCCAGTGAATGGAAAATGGAGTCAGGGACGTCTGAGGAAGACGTGGCATGATCGAGTTAATAAATTACTCGCTGTGGGACATGCCGGGAATCAGAATGTGAACGCTGGACAATTTTGCAATTTTGTATGAAAACTTTATCTTTCTAGAAATCGTATGAAAACGTAAATTGAATTTTATAACGAAAAAATAAATTTTAAAATTGCATTTTTCCATGATTTTTGTTCTTTGTCTTTAAGAAAGCTGCATAATGATGTCGAAAAGAGTATTCTTTTATTACAAATACCTGGAGATTGTATAAAAAAAAAAATATTAACGATTTAAAATATTACGCATAAGTACCATTGTGAAATTTTAAAATTTGGAACTGCTAATTGAAATTATCAAAGTAAAATAGTTTTTTTTTCAAATTCCTACCAACATAATAAAGTACCTACCTATAATTTATTTTAGCAGATTTTTTTCTATATTTGATATGAAACTAATACTTTTTCTTGGCAAGTCAAGCTACATCCCGTGATTTTTTACGGGTAATAACTAGTTTATAAATAAAAAGAATTGTCTAAAGCAAGAGCAGACACTATCTCTGATCCAATTACGAACTGAATTATTAACTCCGACATAAATAAACTCAGGAAGCCTGCTATGTCAGATAAACCCGAGGCAGTATTGACAACATGAAAAATCGTACCATTTTTTATTTATGATATCACTTCTCAAGCGTCGAAAGTTTTCTAATTTTTTTGTGAATTTATCAAATATTTTCAAAAATGTTAATTATGTCTTTAAGAACTTATCAATTTTGTCGGCAGGTCTGGGACCAAGTCGCCAAAATGTCTTTTGTAATCAGTTTTAATGATTTGATAATACCAAATGTTTAACGTTTTTTCACTGTTTTTCATTAATATCATTTTTTCAAATACCCACCTATTTTGGTTTTATAAATATTAAAATAAAACAAACTAGCATATCAAGTTATATTAAAAGTGAATTTTCCAAAATTTACAATCATGATATACCTAACATAACTTTATAAAATTGACGTTAAATCTTTGTTATCTACGCCTGACACCCCCAAAATCTGTAAATACCGTAGTCTAAGCAATAAATAAACCAGTCTGAAGATGACCATAATAGGTTGAAACCAGTCCGGTCTTAGTAAAAAAACTTCAAAAGTTGTATTATTACATCATAAAAATGGAATTTCACCACGAATCAATAGTTGAAAAAATAGAAATATTAAAAATAGAGCAGTTTTTTTTTCAAATTCGAATAAATCACTTCTGGGGATTGTGTTCAGTGCTTGTGACGTACTTACCTAGGAAAGCTTAGGAATTAGCATTCCATTCGTAAAAAGCTGTGGTTTAGTTTAAATTTTAACTATTTGGTGCTTTTCGAACAAAGGTATTCTACTAAACAACCTTTTTACGAATTATGGCTGCGAAAATATTTTTTTCCTTTTCCGTTTCTTTTTGTTCAACTGAAATATTTTTTGATACATTTAATATATATTTACAAGTAGGTAAAGCAATATTATCGAGTCAAAAGTGCAAAGAAAAAAATCGCACAAAGGCAAAGCCTGTGTGTGTGTGTTTTATTGAAATTAATCGCATTTTTTTAGGGTTTATATTTTAAAAGCAAACACAAATTAATAAAAAATAAAATGCTAAAACTGTAAATATCGTTTTCTCCGACAACAACGTGAGAACAGATTATTCAAATAAGACAATGTCTTTACAGCGCCATTGTATAAAAACTATTAGGTAATTTTTGCGTTAGTTCAAATTGTTTTAGAACTACGTACGCAATTTTTGATCATTAAAGAATATTCAGAAATACGATGGGGTTTACAAACAAATCTTTAATTTTGTTAGAACTTAATACCCTTGGGCAAGTAACAGTTTTGTAAAACCTAAAGACCATAGCAGAAAAATAGAACATCAACCTTATAATATACATATAAGACGTGATAAGAAAATGTGAAACGTGGAAAAAAGTACCAAACTTACTTAAGATCTAACGATCGTTATACTCTCCGAGAAAAATCCAATTTTCTTATATCCAAGAAAAATGCCTTCTGGCCACTATAGAATTTTATTATCTTATTAACACCCAAATCATATATTAGACTGAAAGGTAGTTTTAATGATATCTTCAAATTTAAAGAGCATCGATATGCTTAAAAACTCAACTATAGCAAAACTTTATTTTTAAAGACAAATGTTCCCGAATCACGAACAAACTGGCAAAATATGCCACCACCGACCGTCTATAACGTGTCAAAAGCAGTAACTACATATGCCCAAATGCCGTCAATATCAGGGTAAATTATTATATGTTCACTAGACTACACAAAATATGTATGCATGTATGTTGTGAGCTGTGTTCCCGTTCAAGTGGCTCGTTTGTGTTAGAATCTTTATTAGTGCCGAGGCAGTGCTTTTCCAAATTCAATATCAATCAGTGACATCCGTTGGTACCTATATGTATTATCAATTGATCCGCTGTTTTTCCTACTGCCTACCCTGATAAAAAAATCTTTGCACGCCACTGCATGTGAGCACCTGTCAATGAATCAATTATTGTTCTCGCTCAATTTTCTTCACTAATTTATATTCGAAATGAATTTGAATTCATCCGAAAATATTTATTTTTTTGATTTTTGGACACTTTACAACTGTATTATACCTTTATGAATGCCCTTGAGAACAGCTGTAGGTACGCGATCGGGAGAAACCATAGAAATGTAAGCTCTACGTAAAGTCTCCGCATTTCCAGAGAAAGTCAGTAGAATGAGAAAGTTCATTTCAGAGAGTGCTCCCAACAAAGGGTCAGGAATTTTACTTGTACGGTTAGTACCGATAAGTGAGAATTAATTGGACCTTGCTTATTAAAGCGTTTTCATGACATAATCTTAGGTAATTTGTTTTTGGCAATACCTAGAGAGAAGTGTATTTATGATATTTTAGTGATCTTTATCTAAGATACCGCACAAAACTCTCGTTTGGGGTGGCATTAGAACCTCCCTTTGTATCGGGAGTATTAACTAAGATAAGTACACGTGTCAGTTAATTATTTATCTCATTGGAATGTCTATTTTAGATATTTTGTAATACTTGTGAGCCACCCCTCTCAAGAATCCAATTTCGGCAGCCTGGTATCTATTACTTATTACGTATTACGTATTGTGCTCTGGCTGTATGTGTCTGGTTTGGTCGGTGATGTGAATGAACAGTATACAGCTATTTTTTTAAATAATAATGAAGAAAAAAAACATATTTATTCGGCGCAGTTTAGTGATTTAATCGCCTCGAGGGCACTCCACATTTGTTATTGTAGCTAAACTATTCTAAAAAAATGTTTTTTAAATTTTCTCTCAAAGTTTTCAAAACCAGTTTTTGACTTTAGATTAAATGGAAGATCATTCCAATAATGTTGAACCAGCGCAAGTGTTCTATCCGCAAACTTCGTAATATTCATACAGAGGGTTCTTCAACAGAGAGATGCTTTACTACTCTTCAATCTACCTCAACCTCTTTTCTCAACCCTTTTTCATTTTATTTATGTAATACAGCCCTCTTATCGTCGCCGGAAAAGCAAAAGGGCTAAGGCGCCATTTTGGGAAGCCTACACCAGAGCACTTTAAGGTTTTCATAAGTCTTCAGTAGCTGGTTGAATTTTGAAAAAAAGTTAACTCAATGCTTTCAGCGAGTTACCGAAAGCGACAAAAAGCTAAAAAAAAGTCCCGAACTTGTGTCGCTCATGTCAAGCCTTCTCCTAAATAGGAAATTTATTTTGACAGATGGCTGAAGGGCCACAAAATTCTTCAAAATCAAGAGTCAGAGCATTCGATGCAGAAAAAAGAACTGACAAAACTGGATTTTTAACTCATTTTTGACCAGTGGAGCTAAAGCCCTTTTGCCTTTCCAGCGATGATATTATAAAATCAATTATCACAGGACGTGTACTTTGTCTCTAATGTCACGTTCATGTTTTTAAATTTATTATAACAAATTCTTATGTTTTGCCTATATTTTAACTTCACCTACCTCTAAAAAGGGGTCGTCGTATTTTATTACGATTTAATATAACATATGCGATAGATAAGGAATATACGCAAATTAATTTTTTCGATTTTTAAGACTTTGTCCATTTTGTTTGAAACGTCTTTTAGCGATTTTTTTCTAAGGTACTATATCCTCAAGTCAAATGCGTAAGCTACTGAGCTTTGGAGGTAGTAGGTATTCTGTCAGTCTCACTAAAATCTAGCTAAAAAGCAACAAAAAAAGAGTTTTTACTGAAAGTTCGTTACAATTTGGATTTGAATTATGCTGATCCGTTGAAGTATTCATGACACCATTTAGATGTGTTAAATATAACATATATTTATTAAGATAGTTGTGTAGTAGGTATATATACTGTTAGTTTGCTATTGCTTATTCTATTTCTATCTACCCTAGGATCAGCAGCATGGGCAACAACCATTATATATATTTGTCAATGTAAATATGTTTGTTGTAAGTCACTAGCTATAAGTATTAGGCATAAGTTAATATTAAGTCTTAGTTTTAATATTATGTTGTATAGCGCCCTTGAGGTGATATTTTCTGTCACGAAAACGGCGCTATATAAATCAACCAATTATTATTATTATTATTTATATATTTTCGTGCTGAAAAAAACCCATGCCCATTTTTTTGTGTCCGAAGAAAATAATATTTCTACAACAAAAAAGGTTTGGGGTCAAGTTTGGTGGATATGATATAATGAAAAACACGCTACTGGGCCAATCTCGTATGTAAAAAGTTTACTTGTAAAAATTATTTGATATTAAATGAATCTTTGTTCTTTCATCACGTGTGGTCATAAAATATTCTGAATGTCAAGCCATAACTCACTAACTGACAGAAATGAGTATTTTGTACCAACTGAAAGTTTTTTTTAAACATTTCTTAACTTTATTACACACAACAAAGTTCTAACCTATTTTATTACAGCGGAAACAAAGCGTTATTTGATTAAATTTTCTCAACAAAATCATTTTTTCTTTTACTTTTTTTTTCCATAGCAGCGAAAACAGATTGTGAAAATATATTTACTAATGAATTTTGTTTTATTTTTTTCATGAATTTCTACGAAAAATCCTCGGAAAATTGGAGAAAAAAAAACTCACCACACAAAAACACATTTTAAAGCCATGTATAACTATTTTTTATTCATTAAGGATCAGCACTCAAAAATACATATTTTCAGGCTTTCTAATGCAAGTAAAACTAAAAATTATTTATCTATTAATTTTTTAAGGGTAGTTAGAAAAAGGTCTAAATGTTCCAGTGAATACAATTCTTCAACAGTGTCCTTTTAAATTATTTATGAATTTCTTACTGGAGTATTAGGTAAACGTTCCAAAACGTATTTGCTGGTTTTCAAACTGCACCTTTTGCTGACATATTTGTCATAGAATTTAATTGTGAAAACTTGTTTTTACATTTTTCTAACTACTTATAGAAAATTTACAGATACATCATTTGTAGTATTGTTCGTATTAGAATACTTCAAAGTGACGTTGAGCGCCATTCTCGAGTGCTGACCCAACATAACGACACCTCTAATAAAACTAATATTTGCTTAGGTAAATAATTAAAACTGAAATGAAGAACCACATAAATGGGGCATTTTCACAAATCATAGATTTAGTAGTATTGAAAACGTGTAGATTATTTTTTTCTGATTCTAAAAAAATATAAAAATATAAGAGTTGATATTTATATTTTCATAATTAATTATTGATTTCAAAAACGCTCAAAAATTGATAATAATTTCTAAAAGGTCCAAATTAGACTCTGAAGCGATACATAGCTACAGGTTGCTAACACAACTGTCGTAGAGACCCTGCCTACAAACGTTGGGCGGTGTGACGTCATAGACGCCTTCCGCAGGAACATATCATTTTGGCGGCAAATCAAAATACGCATATTTTAAATCGTTGTCGAAAATTTCACATAAATACTAACGTAAAAATTAAACATATAATGCTTTTATTTTTGCATTTTTTTTTTAAGAAAAATTAGTGAAAACACCTTACTGTTATGTTCTCTAGTTGGAGATTTTTATTATGTGAAATTTAGTTTTACTTTTCAATAATAAAAAATCAAAATTGTCCATTAGTAATATACATATTTTTTATTTGAAATCATTGGTATGTATTATATTGTTTTGATTTTTGTGGAAAACAACTTAAAAATAATCAAGATATGGAGAGCCGTTATCAAATCTGGACGTTTCGTGGAATAAGCTTTTTACTTAGCGACTCATACTTAAGTATACAGCCATTGTCAGTATACTTAAGTAGAGAGTAGGTCTTAAGAATTTTCGTTTGCGCGTGTTACTTCATAAAACTTTGTTTCTTCTTAAAATACATGATTACATTTGGTATCGTTAATGTATTTCAGAAAAAAAATCTGTGAACAGGATGTGAAAATCAGAGTCACACGTGTAAATGTAATTGAAAGTGGGCAGGGAAAAATCCTTAGAATAAAATAGTCGGAAAGACAAAGAAACTGAAAATTGTTTTCAAGCTAAGAAGGTATTAACCGTTTTTTTTTCAGGTTTCTCTCATTGTATTACATACACAGGTATGTCATATTAATTCCCACAGGAAGCCCTAAGATTTTTCTGAAAACCGATGTCATCTGTGAATGTGCTATGTGGCTTGTATTTTCAAGGAAAGGAAGATTTGAGCCTGGGCTATGAAAAGACCCATGCTGTAGGAGGTAGGAAACATAAAACGAGTTTTATAAACGACCTACCATTTTTCGGTATATCGCCGCTGGAAAGGCAAAAAGGCTGAAGCGATACTTTGGTAAAAAATGAGTTCAATATAATCAATATGCAGTTTTGATTGTTTGTTTTTTCTGCATCGAATGCTCTGACTCTCGTTTAATTCTGATGACTTTTGTTGCCGGCAGCTTTCTAAAATATATTCACCATTTGGGAGAAGGCTTGATTCAAGTGACACAAGTTTGGGACTTAAGCTTTTCGTCGCTTCAGGTAACTCAGTGAGAGCGTTTCGGGCAACGATGTGTTAACCGGGTACAGATGTTGGGCACGCCTTTGAAGTGTTTTCCGGCTGTGCACCGGTCAATAATGCATGTTCTTGGCTGCACCTTCCATTGTTCTATGTCTATATTTTAAAGACTGTAATCCATACATTAAGATAAGAGATAAAAAAAAACTCTCATACAGTTATTTGCTGTTATAGTATATGTGGGGTCTATATAATACCCAGGTTCTGAGAGACTAACTTTGCTCTAGCTTCGATGGAGCCTCCGTGCCTTAGCTGAACATTTTACACCAAACATGTCAATAAAATACCCTTTTGAGAAGATTTCCCTCATTGGTATAAATTGTATTCATGTCAATAAGTACCTACCGATACGTTTTTAAGAATTCCGTTTAAGTGTTCGATTTTTAAAATCAATAGATTGGAAATTCAACGAGAACCGGGAAGATTTATTCTAAAAAAGAAGCTTTTCGAAAAAAGATTTCTAAATGCTTCCGTGGAAACCATTTTTCCCTGGTAGTAATTTTGTTCGTAGAAAATATTTCTTGGGATTATTTTGTCTCAGGGTAATTTTGAAGCCTTTGAGCAAGAATAAATATGGAGAGAGAGCTAAATATTTTTACCAAACCTATACAAATTTACGATAAATCACTTTCTTCGGGTTTTTATGTGCAAGCCGTGTGAGAAAAAAAGACAAGACAAGTTGTCACATAATATCGCACCACTTTTAGGTATGTAAGCACGTTTTCCGTCTCCCACGTCTCCAGCAACTCTGCCCACAACATTTTGTTATGCGACATAAATCAACGGTTTTTGAGGTTATATCCTATATTTTTGTTGATCACAATACTGTGAAAAAGTGGTTATAATAATAAACGCTTCACTATGTCGACATGTGCTATGAATTGATGGTAAAAGGTGTGTCCATGAAAACCCTAGCCATGCCTGAGTCAGGAAAAAGTCAACAATCTTGACTACACTGTTTCGCAAAGCTATCCCTCTTGGTATATTATTGCTCTGAGCTTGAAGTCGTGTTTTACTTTAACGGATTTGTCGCGAGGCTTAGCGTTATGCTCTTGAAGTAACAATATATGGAGGGAGAGCTAATTATTTTTACCCAACCTACACAAACTTGCGATAAATCACTTTCTCCGTGTTTTTACGTCGTACACCGTGAGAGAGAAAGAGACAGCAAATTTAACTCCCCGCTTTTACGTAGTGTCACAATGATCTTAAGTTCCTGGGATACCGCGGGACTCTGCCCACATTTTTTATTATAATAATAAATAATAAAATAATAATAATATTTGGACGATTTGTATAGCGCCGTTTTTGTGAAAAATCACCTCAAGGGCGCTGTAAAGGGCGTCTTATGCCACTAAACTTGACACAACTAAACGGTTTTTTAGGTTATATGCTATATTCTGTTGATGCAAATACTGTGAAATAGTGGCCATACGAATAAACAAAAAAAATATGACATGTGCTGTTAATGGATGTACAAATACCGTAGTCCTAGTCTTAGCCGCGCCCTTTTCCAACCGAGTCAGTTAATTCAAGGTATTGTATTGTCATTTTTTTTTTAAATCTGTTTATTTTCACAGGCGTTTGTAAATTTTAAAATACAAATTTGATTGTACTGCACCATATATATGTTTTTTTTTTTTTTTAAGTAAGACAAACATTCCCGAGTTACGAATAACCTGACAATATTTGAAAAACTCCTACTGCCATCATAAGAAGCGGAAGTTTTGCTTGTGTAATGATGGAGAACTTGGCCAGCAGAGGAATTGAACCCACGACGTCCGGTCCGGGTGGGAATCCGACGCGTTGGTCCACTCAGCTACCGACCGGTCAAATGCCGTACACATCGTCGCCGGAAAGGCAAAAAATCCTTTAGCCCTATTTTGGTAAGTTTACACCTAAGCACTTTAAAGATGTTTTTGTGTTTTACAATAAAATTCATAAGTCTTCAGTACCTGGTTGGATTTTGGAAAAAAAAATTAACTCAGGTAACTCAATGCTCTTACTGAGTTACCTGAAGCGACGAAAAACCTTTAAAAAGTCCCAAACTTGTGTCGCTTGAGTCAAGCGTTTCCCAAATGGTAAATGTATTTTAGATGGCGGAAAGACCACACAAGTCTTCAGAATTAAACGAGTCAAAGCATACGATGCAGAAAAAAAAACTATTCAAAACTGCAAATTTAACTTATTTTTGACCGAAGTTTTGCTTAAACCCCTTTGCCTTTTCAGCGACGATATGTTGCATATTTTATTACTATTTTTTTTTATATAATCCATTTGACTTTAGTTTTCCTAGCTTTTCAGAGCACCTTTGAGGTAATGTTTCACGAAAATGGCACTCCTCTTATTATTATTAATTAAATAAAGCCTCCTATAAACAATTCATAACCCATAATATTTTTAAAAGTAATATACATAATTGTATTTACTGTCACACCGTAAAGGACTCTTATAAATAATTTATTGCTCTACCACATCAATATCAAAAACATACATTTTTAGATAAAATGAGAAATTCTTCACGGGTCCTTTGTTTTTTGATGGTTCATATTTAACTCGCCAACAATAAAATTCAATAATCTACAAATTTGTAAATACTTTAATATTATTTTTGATTGAATAAAAAGCATTGGTATTATTAAGTTCTTATGTTATTATTTCCAAAGTATAAATACAAAGTATATATTTTTAGTTCTGCCGTAACTGAGTATTTCCTATTGTACAACGTTTGTTTAAACCCTCTGGATTGCTATGAATATTTCTACATTAATATCAACAAATTATACCGTTGAAGAGCATTGACACGGAAGAGTCTAAGCGCCCACGGGTATGTTTTATGTTTGTTATTTCAGAGGGGATTTATATACTTAGGATACTGTAATAATTCTAAAATATATTACCACTTATCAGAAGAGCTTTACGGTGAGTTGCAAACTAGTAGGTAGGTACTTATAATAAGCTGCATAATAAACAGTTTAAATATAATCACTGACTTCAAGGACATCTTGTTCTTTGCTTCCGATTCGAGCGTTCGGCCAATCATGTGCCGCAGCAGAAAATTTGTCCGCTGTACCAGCGAATAGTGGCAAGAAGTTTTGGTCACCACATACATTTATAATCATATTAAATTACCAAATCAATAATTTTTTCAGAACTTTTTTTAAAGCCTTCTCTAAACTCTCAGGAAGTCTGCCTGGGGGCGTCCAAACGCAAGAGTAGTCGACACAAGCAATAAAAATCCAAGCAACAACTGCGCGATACCAGAGCAGTAGCAAAAGACTCGCCAAGCGTGTAAAGGTGGATTCACACCAACGTCCGGATCCGCTCCGTGACGATATTGTTCCTCATGAGAGTTTATTGATATGGTATGAATATCAATCAAGGAGTATGTGCCAAGACAAAGTTGTGTGGCACTATATCCTTCTGCCTACCCTTGTGATATTTATCTACTTAGTTAGTTAAATAATTATTTTGAAGTGTAAAAATACTTACATCGCAGATTTTATTTTATGAAAAACCATTTTTTTATCACTAAATAATATTTTTAATAATTAATTAGTTGTTAAAAATATTATTTAGTGATAAAAAAAAATTTGACTCTTATGTATTCAATTTGATATTTCTATTTGGTTTGACACTTTTGAGTTTACAGCCCAACGATATTTAGTTTTATTGGTGTAGCCAATTGTGTACTTATTTTTGAGCGAGTGCCCGCAAAATTATGGCATTGAATTTATTTGTGGTTTTGAATTGCGGTTATTATTATTTCTATGTTATTGTTCAAATAACAACAAACATTAGCCTATTTCACGTCAATATTCAACATTACTTGTGTAATTCGACAAAAATAATGATTGTGATAATAATGTAGATAAAAACAGTTTTTGAATGAAGATTTTTTTCTCCTTAAAAGCTTTTGTTTGTGCCAAGCTGAGAAATAGACTATTTAAAATATATATATATATATATATATATATATATATATTTTGTTTAGTTGCTAGCTATCGATGAGAGAAATTTCAATAAAAAAATCGGCTTTATTAATGTTATTTTCTATCTAAAAAATGTTTTTTGTCTTATTTCACTTATCCGAAAAACATATAAACCAAAAGAACTAAACAAATATTTTCTCGGTTTGAGCTTTCAACGGATTCCTCGAATTAATTTGCCTGGAGCGTTCTTAATCTCTTTTCACCAATGTAAATTATTGTTTACACAGAGAATTAATGATATTTGTAAGGCTTATGATTTACTTTTACAGAACTTCTTATTGAACAAAATAATACATTTTTCTTAATTTCTCAGTAATATTCTTCACGGGTTTGATTGCCCCGTAGGCATTTTTTTTAGATTATAATTAATGTAAAGTTTGGTTTAGCTTATTGTGGACATACAAATTACAAAAATGTATATTTTAGTACTTAAATTTCAAATAAATAAATATATCTTAATAGGATACTGAAAGTGGTAAAGGAATTTATAATTTAATTTTAAAATGAGTGGTAAAGTCATTGCAATTTCTATCTAGGTTAATGTCTAGTGAAATTCCTGAAATGAGCTAGAAAATTTAAATTATTCCTCAATTAAGGCTGGGAGCTTTCACTACATTGGCACTCAATTATTAAGTTAATTAGATAAGTGTCAAGTACACGTTACGTTATTCATAAGCACTTAAGTTTTGGTAAAATTATTCCTGTTAAAAATATGATGAAAAAAAAAAATTTTTTAGAAGACTATAAATTTAAATTGATTCATCTCAAGTACTAAGTTTTTATAATACATACATCCCAGTGTATGGCGAATTTAGGTTAAAACCAATTATTCAAATTGTAATTTACTTTAAAGCGTTGATGCTTATTTATTATTCAATATTTAAATAACATTAATAATCTAAAACACAAATACAAAACAACAAAAAAAGTCCGAAACTAAAAAGAACAACGGTCATGACCGAGACTCGAACTCAAAAACTCTACTGTATCTGGAAGTAACACCTTGAGTATGAAATTGTTTCTAAGTATGAGATCGTTTAAAAATTCCGTTTTCTAATGAGGTCTCTATGGCTTCATTGGCAGAGTGTTACTCTCGGATGGAGTAGAGGTTCCGAGTTCGAGTCTCGGTCATGACCGTTGTTCTTTTTAGTTTCTGGCTTTTTCTGTTTCATGTTTATGTTTTAAATTATTAATATTGTTTAAATCTATAGTCATAGAATACAAAAAAATACTTCAATGGTGAGCTCTGGTGTCATGAAATTTCCACATATTTTCCTGTATAATTGCTTTGTCAACGCAAATAAAATACTTTTCAAACATTCATTAACACGTTCATTTCTAACTAAAACTCGTACATATTAATGACGCATCAATTAAAACTGACGAACTGTGACGGGTTTCCCTGTGCCCTGTGGAACGATTCAAATCCACATGGCTGCATCCGTTTTAGATCGGTTCAAAGCGAAGAGGCGTCACAACGCGTGTGGCGCGTTGTGCGCATACCGGTCACATGTCTGTCAATGCGCAACGTGCGGCGTCAGCAATGAACGTGTTAAACTCTCAAAAAGTGTTATTTTTTCATAATTTCGAATTGTTGGCAAGATAACTAATTGATTTTCGGGTAATTTGTAAAAAAAGGCTTTTTTCATTTATGTGTGTATTAACTGCTGGCCTTCTGTATGAATACGTTTGTCATGTAGATTTATTTGCGTGCTTTATTAAGGGTTGTTGGGATATAAACTATTTACCTACTCGAAAACAGTTAAATACCTTACTCTATAAATTAAATCGACTTTTTATAATACCCTTAGATAAAATGCCACAGATAGAGTCATTAAATTAAGCCATTCTGGCATAAATATACTCGTGAAATATACATGTGAAATAAAAAAAATTAAATGCTTTGTCTTTGTTCGATATTGGAAATTTTTTTTTTACGAGAGTCAAACAACTCTTGAAAGCTCTTAAATAATAATGTTTCATCAAACTCATCAATTACTAAGAATAACAACATTAGTGAATGTTAATACACTGTAACAAAGGAAAATGTTTGACGGTTAGATACTTGAAATCAAATAATAATCTCTCTGCAATATAATCATTTGATAAAATTTCGACGACCTCCGTGGGCGAGTGGTAAGAGACGCTCGAATACGAATCCAGAGGTCGCGGGCTCAAACCCGGCGTGCGCAATATATAAATATAAGTATTTATATATATTTTTTTAAATTATCGTTTGTCATAATAATAATAAAAATTCATATAAAATAATATGTGGTATATTTTCTGCACGTTCCAGAGTGGTAGACACTCTAAGTATCGCCCCGGTGAAAGACCACCATTGAGAATCGAAACGTCGTTTGAAATGGCTTTAGTCGTGTTTGGTGACCAGATCTGAATAGCCGGGTACTTTCTAACCTTCCTCTTAACCATCTCCTTACCCTCTCCACTACCTTCAACCTCACAACGTACTCCAATTAGGAATACTACAGTCTCACTGGCTCTAGACGGTTGGGAGCAGATGAGACTCTTATTCGTATTAACTATAAAAATAAAATAAAAAAGTAGTGGAATAAAGTTTGAAAAAATGCATTATTCAATCATTAATGGAATTCCACCACAAACGAAAAGTTTCGAAATTTTAAATAATTACTTTTCGCGAAACCACAGACGCTTGTTCCAGAAAACTCTCTTGTTTCCACTCTCTTACTCCTAACCTATCTACTTCTCTGTTCTTACTATTGATGAGTAGTCAACATGTCACGAAGTGGGTTAGGTTAGGTTAGGTAAGGTTAGGTTAGGTTGGTTAGAGAAGGCCATACTGATTCTCACGACGAGGCAAGAAGTAGGAGATCATCAGTGATTTCTGTCAAACTTTTTGGGGGTCCTTTTGGTAAATTTTATACCTAAAGGGACTATCATTAATGCAGGGGCGTACTGCAACCCTAAAAAAAACTCAGAAGAGCCATTCAGACCCGCAGAAGGGGAATGCTGACCCGGAGAGACACCGTGCGAGTTTCACAGGAGCTGCTGACATCGTTCGGATGGGATATTGTCAACCACCCTCCCTTTTCACCCTATGGACTATCACTTTTTCACTAAACTCGATGAGTTTTTGGGTGAGAAACGTTTTTCTGGCGGTCAAGAGGTTGTGGAAGTGGCTGATAGAGCTGGCGGCGGAGGTCTATGACACTGGCATACAAAAGCTAGTGCCCCGACTATATAAATGTCTTGATCTCAACGGCGACTACGTTTAAAAATAGTTTAAAATATTTGTGAAGTATCCTTTGAATTTCAATTGAATAAAAGCACTTTCCGATCGAACATAAATGTTGTAACCTTACTTTTTAGATGACTCTCGTACTATTATGTTGGATTATCAATCGTCTGAATCAAATACAAGACCAATCAATTGAAGAATCAGGATAATAGAAGAGTATGCACTAGACTAGACAATGTATGAATGTGAATGGGCGAATGAAACAAGGAGTGTGTACAAATACAATATTTTTTCATCTTATTTTCATATATCTTTGGATACTAGCGTGATAGTAAGTTAGCAGTTAGTTAGTCATCTGCCATAAAAAGGGGGCGGTTGTGTCAGATACTATTTTATATAAAACTCGAATGAAAAGGAGTGTGCAAAACTAAAATTTTACTAAAATAAAAAATCGTAAAACATGATTAATGTATACTGAAAATGTTTGCCACACCATTTAATCTTGACTTAAACGGGCACCCAGTGGAGCTAAAATAAACAAATGAAAAAATAACTTTGTAAAAGAACACGGATATTATTTTATTTTTTATGATCGACCGGTTTCGCTTAGCATCATCATCAGGGTACTTAATTAAACTAAACAAAAAATACAAAGAAGAGAATATCTTTCAATTCATATTTTTTCTTTCTCTCTGTTTCTTTGTTATAATTAAAATATTATTCCATTGTTTTTTCATTGTTCTGTTATTTTATTCTCCCTCTGTATGTACTCGTATATATAACTGTAAACTTGGTATTTTTTGTTTAGTTTTTTTTTTCCCTGATGATACCAAGGCCAAGCGAAACCGTTTCATAAAAAAATAAAATAATATTCGTGGTCTTTTACAAGATATAATTTATTTCTTTTTAAATACGTCAAACCACAAAGTAATTACTTTCTGCGAAAAATTTTAAAATAATTATTAATAGACATACATATACAAACACGCAAAAGTAACTTTAAAAAAACGATATTATCAATAAGGTAATATGTTAATAATCCCATCCTCAATATGCGAAAAGTACATTTTGCATTAAAAGGTATTCATGAAAATGTATCATATATTAAAAATAGATAAAGATGTCTTTTTGGTGTCCAATTAAATTAGTCATAATATTTACTTACAGAACATGAAGATTGTCCATCCTGATTTGGCTGCTTGAAACGGAAAAGTCGGCTTTATTAAAGTCTGAAAGAATGTCAGAGGAGGTTAATCTTACAGAAAGAACAAAGCAACATACAAAAATACCCAACTCTCTCAATTTAAACGGGAGATTTATTTATCATTTTTCTGCAGTTGATAACTCACCGAGTAACAAAAATCCAGTAACACCCGATTGAACGAAATCCCATCAGGGTGTTAATAATTTGTTTTTAAATAATGTATTAGCGGAACATTCTGAAGAGTTTTGGAACCTTTTTACCGCCAAATATTATCTTTAAATACATGAGAAAGTGTCGAATAAAATTAGTTTTAATTTTATTTTATTTTTTTTTTTTATTCAAATATAATACATTATATTGTAAAGTATTATACTAATAAATATTTTTATAGCTAATTCTTTGAGGTCGTCATTAAGGGTCAGCACCCAAAAATAGACACTTTTTGGCTTTCTAGTACAAACAATACTACAAATGATTTATTTATTAATTATATATGGGTAGTTAGAAAAATGTCTGAGGTTTCTAGTGAACACAATTATTAAACAGTAATCTTTAATACACTTTATGAAAAGCATACTAGAATTTTGGGTAAAACGTTAAAAAATGCCTTTTCTGGTTTTAAAACTGCACCTTTTACTGACACATTCGTGTGTTTTTCATAAAATTTAAAGGTTTACAGTTGTGAAATTGTACTAACTCAATTCACTGACATTTTTATAACTACGCATAGAAAATTTTCAGATACATCATTTGTAGGATTGCTTGTATTAGAATGCTAGAAAGTAACGTTTGGTGTCATTTTTGAGTGCTGACCCTTAATCAAACTTATTTTTTCCGGTAAACTAATAAACAATTTTACTCCTAGGTATTTGTAATTTTCCTGATATAGTCTGTAGAGTCCTTTTTTACACTGTATGTAAATCATATGATTCTCTTTACTGCGCTAATATCCTTATTGCTGCGTACCACGCATCACCGTAAATTACGCACTGGTTTTTTTTTCTAAACCAAAATTCATGCTCGGTGTTAATGTTGTTGAAGATAATTCAGCAAGATTTTTAACCAGAACCAAATATAATATTAACTTTATTTTTTTTTAAATAATAAAATGTTAGTAAAGACAAAAAATATGAGTTTCACGTACACAACTGTCACAATTTCGGGATTTTTTATTATTTTATAGTTAAGGATACGATTTTTGGTATGATCAACAAATATATTTGAACATCTAGATGTTTTTCTCTCTACCCCTATCATTTCGTCTCTCTCTACATTCTTTTCTCCTCATAACATTCCTTAATCTTGAGAGGGTGCCCAAACGTTCAACAGCAAAAAAGGACCAAATAACAGAAGGCGTAATTGAAAATACCAAAAAGCACATGACAATGCTAACCATATGCAGGACACGTACGGATGACCTGATCTCATAATTAAGTGGAAACAATAGGGCAAAAATACATCACAAGTTCACGGGGTCGACGATATAAATATTTTGAGAGAAGGTCAATAGATCGATTGGAGAAGAACATGCTTTATTTGGGCAGTAGGGGATAATTGGATAGTTGCTAATGACAATGACGATGAAGCTAAACCAGTAATCCGTTGATTCAGGTTAATAGCTTATGTATAATTTCTGCCGTTAAGAACCTTGACTTAAGTAATCATAATTTGATCAAAAGCTGAAACGGGCCTAGAATAGACGCTTAAGAGAAATCTTTTTTTACCCCAGTTTTTACCAGTTTACTTTTTGGTTTTCATATCATACTTTTATTTTATTTTTTAATGCATTCATCACTTGTTTGTCACTTATTATTTTCTTAATATTAGCGCATTATTTCTATGTTTGAAACTTTCATTTAAACCCTGAAAGTGCGATAAAGTCTCTATAATACCTACGCCTTTGTGGATTTTTTTTTATTTACACATTTGTTTTTTTTTTCTATTACCCTTTTATATTGTTATTATCGTGTTATGAATGGATAAAAAAAATTAAGAAATCATTAAAATGCTTTGAAAAAAACAAAATGGCACTTATCATTGAATTGTAACGATCTCAAATGTGACAAAAGTTTGAAAAACTAAAATATATATTTCTTAATAAAATCCTGTTAGGAAAATATGCTACGCAAATAAATTAATAAATACACCTGCATAGTTAAGTATATAGAAGTCATATTAAACAAGCAAAAAAATTATTATTTTGTAAATATATATAATAACCTTAAAAAAATAATGACACTTTATAAAACAAAATTTCGCACGCTGGGATTCGAACCCGCGACCTTCGGATTTGCATCTGGGGATCTTAACCACTCGGCCACGGGTTATGTTTATCGTAAATTTCCATTACCACGTAACTGTTATAATAAAACATAAGCCATACTTCATGCGGTCATATTTCATCAAGTTTGTATCAAAATAATCGCCGGGCAATATAATTATTATGCCTTGTCAATTTTACTTGGTGGGCATGAAACCTCGTTAGGACGTTTTGATTAATACTTTCAAAATATTGAAAAGCACAAGTAATTAATATTCTGGTTGGATGTGGTGTTTTAGAATTGGAAGGTAGTTGAAACGAAAATGAAGGTAACTAATTTGATTGTTTCGGAATAATATCGATTAAAAGAAATGTAATTTGATGATTCCTTTTACGTAAAAGGTTTATTTTTCTGCTTAATCTGGAATCTATTTATTTTTTAGATATATTTTTAATTATGTTATCTTTGTGTTTATTTATTCTACTGTTCAAATGTATTTTTTATAAAATTGTTATTTGTGTGATATATTCATTTTATCTTAGGCAGTCGACTCTTAGATCAGCAACGTCATCGGCTATCGGAAGGCTGATAGAACCCAAACGCAATCCAAATATTAAGTTTGGAGATCGCGCTTTCGGAGTATCGGGGCCGAAGGCTTGGAAAAAACTCCCTCCGGAACTAAGATGTACGAGTATAACGAGCCCAACAGAATGTCGGTCCAAACTGAAAACTTACCTTTTCAGACTATCATATCCTTAAATTCATTAAAAGAATCTCAACATAATCTGTCTCTCGCCGAATCACCTTTAAAAATACAAATTTCTACCAAATCCTGCACTGTACGACAAATTCAGAAAGTCCATTTTTTAATTTCGCTCCCATGCCCTAAACCAGAAAAAATAAGTCAAATAAAAAAATTTAAAAAATCATAATTATGATTTTAACTTAATAAGTGTGTCTATCTGATTGGATCTAACCAGGTTTGTATGTTCCTGTATATTTTCTAATATAAACTACAAATTAATATGTAATAATAGAAAATAAGATCTGTACAGCGCCCTTGAGGTGATTTTTCACAAAAACGGCGCTATACAAATCATCCAAATATTATTATTTTATTATTATTATCATTATCTTTCTTATTCAAAACAGCCCTCTCTGGCTCAATGTTCATTCATATAACCGTAGAATAATTTCTACATTATAAGAATTAAAAAAAAAAAACCCAAAAAAATTATTATAATTTTTTTAAGGGATAACATACATTGAATAAGTTTTATATATGGAAATAATAATTTGGATGTTAAATGATTTGAGTAACCTGAAGATCCGCATCGAATAGTGCATTGAATATTTATAAAACAGTTTCACTTCGCTGCTCTGAATATTAGCGCATTATTTTTATGTTTGAAACTTTCATTTAAACCCTAAAAGTGCGATAAAGTCTCTGCATCTTTATCTATTGCAAATTGGAATTTTACTCGCACCATAACGCTGCTAGAAAGTGTTGGAAAATTCGCTTTCCAGTTTGTTGAAGATCATAGCCTAGACTAAAAAATATAAAACTATAATTTTAAAGGTGTGTACCTACATATCCGTCAGTGACTTTGAACATTCATAGTATTACGGAAGTTTCCGAGATAAAATATAATTGAATTATGTGCAATATTATTTCTCCCTCCCTTCAACGAATATTATAATAATACTAGTTGTTTATTATCCGTGAGAAATCACGGGATGTAACTTGCCTTGCCAGGAAAATATATTACTTGCTTAAATCCACTCATTTCAAATATATAATAGAGTCTGCTACATGATAAAAAATGTAATTTATGCCGACGTCTTGTTTTGCACCTTAGGATCTTTTAAACACACCTAATCTTATTATTTTATTGATTCATATTAGGTTAACAATGATAGTTTGCTATCTGTACTGATATATGTGTGTTACAAACATATGTTTTATTTAAGACATATACTTTTTAAAATTCCTTCTTTAAATTAATTGTTAAAAAAAAATGTGTTTGATGTTTTTCCTTTTCATGAAAATAATTGTCTTTTTATGTTTTTTTTCTAGCAATATAAATGGCACATTGCATTGTGCAATATCTTTTAATCTCCCATGAGGTGAACATTGGTTTATTGGTTTTACAACCTTATTATTATTGTTCATGGAAGTATATTTTCAAGAGATGGAAAGGCCAATAAGAATATTGAAAGAAGGGCAATTGAAGGAATCTCCATTAATGGAGGACTGAACGCTATTGGCGCAAATAAAAAAAAAATCCAAAGAAGCGAAGCTAGCAGTCCACAATGGAATGCTTGTACCAACTTTTATGGTAGTGAGGCATGGAACTGGCAGAGGAAAGATGCAAGTAGACTGAATACTGTAGAAATGAGATCCGTGAGGCGTATGTGCGATAAAACCATTTATAACTGTGTTTGAAATGAATGTGAATAAAGCAAGGAGTGTGTGCCAAGACAGAGTTATATGGCGGTCTGTTCTCTCTGCCTACCCTTCCGGGGAAACGGGCGTGATGATTATTTAGTTAATTAGTTAAAACCGTGTTTAAAATGTAAATATACGGAAAGAATGCAAGGTTGATTGAAGGGTAATGAATAGGATTAAGAAAGGGACACTCAGATGTTTTGGAAATGTAGAGCGGTTGAACAGAGTGAAGAGAATGAAAGGAGTGCGAGAAGAATATATGACACGAAAGTAAATGGAAGAAAAAGTCAGCGACGCCCGAGGAAGACGTGACACGATCAAGTGAATCAAATACTTCTGGCCAATGTCAAGAGTCAGAATAACAGAAAAGTTTGTATGAAACTATGTGTGAACATGGAAGAAGCAAGAAGTTTATGCCAAGAAAGAGTTGTATGGCAGTCCATCTTATCTCTCTACCCCAGCGGGGAAATGGCGTGATGGTTAGTTAGTTATTATATATTTTTTTAATGTTTGCTTTGTTGTTAAGCTGTAAATGTTCCGATTAAAATACAATAAACCTTAATTAACGTATTTATTAATTTTTTTTTTAATTTACACAAGCCGTGATTCAAGCCATTGATGGTGAGTTTAATAAAAAAAATATTATGTCACACAGTTTTCAGTTGGATTTCAATAAAGTCACGAGGACTTCGGTCTTTCCTTGAAAGTAGAAAACTGTTTATGGACTTGAAATTCCTAATTGGATTACTATCTCGAGTTTCTAACGAGGGAGAACCTTATTTACTGGTGCATTTTCTTATTTACTGTAATTCTGAGAACGTTGAAGTAAGCTTGGAGGACTTACTGGAAAGTTTACTTTGTTTTAAAGTTGAATATTATAATAACAGTACTGCAATTTTGCATAATAATTGTGTGTTTTGCGTTAATTACGATTCGGCTACTAACTGTGTAAAGATCCAATGTTTTTCTTTGGAATGTTTAATAACGAAATAATAATACATTGATCGGTTAGTAGCTGAGTGGATAAACGCGTCGGATTCCTACCCGGACATCGTGGATTCAATTCCTTTATCGTTGCACAAGAAACATCTTCCTCTTTTTATGATGGCAGTAGAAGTTTTTCAAATATTGTCAAGTTATTCATAACTAGGGAATGTTTGTCTTTAAAAAAATATCCATTTAAAAATGATGTATTCGAAATCCATTTAAAAATGTTTGATTATCTTAATAATCGATCAAATCTATTGGATTTACAAAAATAATCGTTCAAAATCATTTTCCATAAAATTTCATTTCCACATTGAACGATTTACCGAATTACGACTGCAATAAATGACCAATTCTTAAAAACCAAAAGAGTTTGCTTATTTGAAGAGTGGTAGATACTTTCAGTGTGGCCCTGGTGAGAGATTGCCATTCAAAATCGAAACATTTTTTGACATGGCTTTAGCCGCGTTTTGTATTTAATATATATATATATTTTTACAATAATATTAAAAATAATTGATAATTTTCACAGTGTATTTCATAATAAACATATAAGCTGTTCCTCACCATAAAGAAACAAGGTTCTTGTGTTTGGTGAGGGAAATAACGCTAAAATAATAAATAATGTAGTTAATACAGCAAAGAAAAAAATAGAAGTAAAAGTTTTAAAAATAAGTATTTGTGTAAAAATCAGTTATAGTACTAAATATTAATACATAATGATGACACAAATTTTGTGGAAATAAGAAGAACAAAAAGAAGGAAAAGGTCAAATAAAAATAAATTATAATAACAAAAACAATTATTAAAGACTGTTAAAGTTGTTTGATGTAATTTTTCAATTTAAGCTGAAATTCATGAATATTATCTATAGTTCTTAGTTTTACAGGAAGATTATTAAAGTAAGTTATTCCTAGATAAAGGTAGGTATTTTGAGAATGCTTAGTGTTAAATTTTGGAATTTTAATGTCATTCTGATATCTAGCAGACATATTAAGTTGTAATTTTTTAGCTGTCTTTCTTTATAAATTTGTATAATCGAATATTTTTTATATATTTTATCTATTGTAGGTACATTGAATATTGTAAAAAGGGTTTCAGTAGAAAATGTTGATGGTTTTTTTAAGATTACCTTAATTATCAATCTTTGAATTATTTTAAGTGGATTCAAAATGTTTTCATATGTCCCTCCCCAGCCAATTATACCAAATTGTAATATAGATTGAACAATTGCATAATACACTCTTTTAAGGTTTTCTAGTCTAAGAATATTTCTAAGTCTTATGAAAATATATATGCATTTCCTAATTCGTTTAACAAGTTCACTTATATGTGTTTTCCATTTAAAATGTTGATCTATATATACACCGAGGTATTTAATTTTGAAAGTTGGACTAAGTATAGAACATTCTTGATTGCAATTGGTACTATTACATTTACTTTGGTGTATTACAATTTTTAACTCTGGTTTTGATTTAAATTTATTAATAGAGAAAGGGATAAATTTTGTTTTGTCTGTGTTTAAGGAGAGAAGATTTTTATCGAACCAGTTTTTTAATATATTGATATCAGTATTTGCTAGCTTATTAACAGTATTCCAGTCAGTACCTTCGACTATTATGACGGTGTCGTCAGCATAAGATACTATTTTCCCGTGTAGATTTTGTATGAATATGTCATTTACATAGATGATAAACAGTAGAGGTCCCAGAACTGTACCTTGAGGTATGCCGAAATTACTTATTTTTGGCTGACTAATCACATCGTTTATTTTTACCACTTGGGAACGTTCGAATAGGTAGCTTTTTATCCATTCTAGAGCTGTATTATTGACTCCAATGTTTTTTAATTTAATTATAAGTTTATCATGGGATATGCTGTCAAACGCTTTTTTAAGATCTATGAAAATTCCAATGCATTTTAATGATTTATCTAATGAATTATTGATATAGCTAGATAATTTTGCGATTGCATCCTGTGTGCTTCTACTTTCCATGAAACCGAATTGATTTTCATGAATTATAGTATTGCATTTAATAAATTGGTTCATTCTTTTTTTAACAATTTTTTCAAAAATTTTTGCAATATTTGAGATTACTGAAATGGGTCGGTAATTACTAACTTCTTCAGGATTACCAGATTTAAATATTGGAGCTATGGTAGTTTGTTTGTAAAATTGATGGAAAGACTCCGCTTTGGAAACTTGTATTAATTATATGCATTAACGGTTTAGAAATTTGGTTTTTAATATTTTTTAAAATGTCAACTGTAATTCCATCAAATCCTGGAGCAGTACCTCCTTTCATGCCGCTTATAATAGTTATTATTTCGTCTTCTGTGGTGACTTGAAATGTTGCCATTTTATTTTTAGTATCAATATTACAGTCTGGAGTTGTATTTGGGTCGATCTGTATGAGGTTGGCAAGATTTTTTCCTACGTTTGCAAAAAAGGTGTTAAATATATTTGCAGCTTTCAGAGGGTTTTCCATGCAACAAATTTTTGAGTTATCGTGAGTAATAGTACTGATTTTATTATTCTTATTCTTTTTCTTATCTATTATTTCATTTATAATTGTCCAGACTCTTTTACTGTCATTTTCAACCTGTTCCAACTTCTGTTTATAATAGCTTTCTTTTGTATGTTTTATAATATATGAGAGTTTGTTTTTGTATGCTTTAAAATGTTTCAATAAATGTTCATTATTTGGTTGTTGGGTAGTTTGTCTGTAAAGAGCTTGCTTATGTCGTACAGATACTATTAAACCGTGAGTAATCCACGCTTTAATAGGTTTGAATTTAGATAGTTTGGACTTTGATATTATATTATTTGATGAGTCTTTTATGAATTTAGATATTTTTTCATTAAAAAGTTTACAACAATTATTGACATCATTACATTGATATAATTTAATCCAATTTTCTGTTTCTAATTTATATTTTAACGTACTCATATTAAGTACTTTTTTAGAAACATTGTTTTGTTTAGATACTAGCAAAGTTGGGTTACTGAATTTATAGTTAAAAATACATGAATAATGATCAGTGATAGTTGTATAAATGACAGCGGATATTATATTTTGGATATCAGAAATATTTGTAAAAATGTGGTCTAAACATGAAGGTCGTTGACCTTGGACGTTCCTAGTATATGAGTTTATGCACGGTAAATAATTAAGTTCCGCTAACATGTTAAGATAATTATCTTTATCCTTACTGGAGTAGTCATTCGCAATATTTATATTCATATCTCCTACAATAATATTTTTTTTATTTCTATAATGTAATAAAATATTTTTTAATTCATCTATAAATTGTGATATTATCGATGTATGAGTGCGATAAATAGCAATAATGTTGTAACATTTATTTTGGTTTTTAAATTCAATATTTAATATGTTAACATTATTAATATCGTGAATCTCTTTAATGTTGGTTACATTGTACTGGTTAGATATAAATATTGCAATGCCACTGTTTTTGTTTATCTTTGTAGTTGTTGCATAGTATGAGAATCCGGGTATAGTATAATTCAATTCGCCGGCGGAATGAGTTTCTGTTAACACTATGCAGTCCGGAAAATAATCTAATGCTTTTAAAGATATAATTAATTCATCGAAATTTTTTTCAAGACTTCTTATATTCATATGAAATAAAGTAAATCCTTTATCAGAGCAAATAGAATTAAAATCTCTTACGGAGTGACATAATTTTTCTTCTACATACATTTTTTTGTCCAATTCATCACATAAAAAATCATTCATTTTTTTATATTTTGGTTAATTTGAGAATAAAAAAAATAAGAATTACCATATTTACTCATAGTCGATTCGTTCTCTGGCAATTTGAAGCATTTTTTGCCGGTACATACATTTGATGCTATCAACTCTATGTTCTGTGGAATAGTTCATTTCAAATCTTTTGTTTTGTACACAGCAATTGTTGCAAATTGGAGTTTGTTCTTTATTTTCACATTTGGAGAGTACATGTTCTTTGGTGCAATGAGGGCAAGTTGGGGGCTGCGTCCTGGCGAGACATCTTTGAGCTGTGTGGCCGAATTTAAGGCAGTGGTAGCATTGTGTTAGTGGATTACAATCTTCGACGTACACTCTTTGATATTTTATGTTTATTTTTTTTTTGTCCAGCAATGTTTGTCTTAATTTTCCGGTTGTTTCAATGATGTAGTTTGTAGTGTCGTTTTCATTACCTTCATTGTATTTGTTTTTTAATTCCTTAATAAGTTTAATGTTATTTTTGTCTTCTTGAGTAAAACCTTCATTTTGTTGTATGATCCCTTCTATGATTTCCTCTTCAGTTAATTGGCATTGAAGTCTTTTCAACATTAAAAATGGTTTCTTTTTTTTTATTTCTTCGGCCAGTATTTCATCTCCGATTACTTTGTTTATTTCTTTGGTCAATTTTACAGCATCTTCCTTCTTTTGACATGTGATTAAAATTTTTTCTTCACCAATTTTTTTAATACCATTAACTCCGACTTTTATTTTTGTTAAATTAATTTTTTTGTGTATTTTTGTTTTTATTTCTTCGGCTTTCAAAGTGTTTTTCGAAGTTATCAAAATGGCGTGTTTTGGTTCAAAGTCATATTGTTTCACATTTATTGATTTATTGTCACTTAGAACATTAGCGTATGTCTTTCGGTCACTATTATGAAATTCCTCCAATTTCCTGGTGTAACGTTCACTATTCTTAATTATATCTTCTTGTAATCCAATTATTTTTTTCTGCAAGCAAATTTGCTCGCTTTGGATCTCTTCTTCAAGAAGTGCGATGCTTTGCTCCAGTGAAGTCTTTACTTTTGAGTCTTTAACTGATGTTATTTTATTTATCAAATCCTTAATGTTTCCGAAAATCTCTTTTATTTCCATATTGGATGTTAGACTGCCCAGGTGGGCCAATTATTTTGGGAAAAACTATACCTTTTATCACGATTGTCACTCGATTATACACAAATACACGACTGCGCTCCTTCGATGTTATGCTATCTATGTATTTTTTTTATGATATGAATTAACTATCCAGGTTCTTTCCCATCCTACTTTTCCTTTTCCTCATCTCTTTGGGAATCCCAACATATCCCAACAAGCGGGAATGCCAGAGTCCCACTGGTTTCGGGCAGTTGGGATTCTAGCGCGATCTTAGTGCGATACAAAAAACATATCGGACGTCATTTTAAAAACGATATCGCAGTTCTCAAAATATCGTCAAAAAATTATTTCGTTTCTACAAAGAACAATTACCTATATGAATAAATTAAAATCGAATGATAACAATCGTTTGTGGTTAGACATATATAATACAAATTAAATGATTTAAATAAAAACAAATTTTTAACTTTATTCCTTTTTTTATTTTTTGACTGGAGCGGTTTCAGCCTATAACGGCCATCTTCAGACTAGTACAGGTTGTTCTACTACTTCTTGTTGTACTAGTCTGAAGATGGCCGTTATAGGCTGAAACTGGTCCAGTCAAAAAATCAAAAGTGGAATAAAGTTAAAAATTTGTTTTTATTTAAATCATTAAAATGGAATTCCACCGTGAATTAACAGTTACAAAATTAGAAATAACAAATGAAATGATAACTTTGTATGAGACCACAGATTTATTTTTGATTGTTATGACAGACCGTTTTCGCTTAGCCTAAGCATCATCAGGGTACGAAATTAAACCAAACAAAAAATACATGGTGTGTTGTTATCTGTACTCCTACATACAGAGGGAGAACACAATATAAAATAAAATAAGAAACAATAAGAAAATAAAAGAATAACATTTTTACTATAACAAAGAAACAGAGAGAAAGAGACAGACAATAAAAGAGGCAAAATGTTAACTGAGAAGGTGATAAAAGAATAATGAAGAATTTTATGAGTTTACGGGAAATATACCTAATATTGGACTTCAGGACAAATATAACTGATTATTAAGAATATTACTATTATTTTAAAGTCATTAATATTCAAATAAAATCTGTAGTCTAATACAAAATTATTATTTCATTTTCAATTAATATGTCTAAGTCTAGCCACAAAGCTTACCAAATGCTTTCTTCAAAAATATAACATTTTTTACAAGTGAATTTGCCGAGTGTTAATAAATTCTAAAAAACAGGCACAGTGACGGCCTCGCTGTATTTTTTGGGTAATGGATCAACACTGATCCGATTATTTCATTGATTTCGTATTAAATTGTATCTCTATCGAATATCGTATGCTATATTATATTATGTCATCGTATTCTGTTATCTTCTTCAAAAGAAATTATAACACATTTCGGGGTTTTTCGGTAAATTTATTTCTCAATTTTATCTTATAAAATCATGATAATATAACGCTTTGTATAAGCTCTTTACTGGGTTTCAAAAAAAAATATATTCAATATATTCCAAAAGCGAAATTATTTTTTCGGTATTATTGGTGAAGAATCTGCATATTTATCAATTTGTAATTCTATGAGAGAGTGAAAATAACAGGCGGGCTCTCAAATGATAAATGTCATGATATAAATACTCCCATTATCAATTTAGGATTCGATGAACTGTTGATTTAGATTTGTATGGAAATTACAATTTCGGCATCAAATAAAAATACTGAAAAACATGTTTTCCATCGGTCTTAATTCATCCATTATATTATATTAAAGCAATAGAGTCATGTGGGGTAACCGTGCGCGCAGAGAAAGTGTGCGCATCGATGTTGTCGAAAATTTCGTGCATGATTCACATCCGCTTATTCCTTAATTATATTACGCTTTGAGTTGCCTTGAAGCAGGTTGTGTGTACAGTGATCGCTACGTTGAAAAAAAATATATATATATATTTTTAAGTAAGACAAACATTCCCGGGTTACGAATAACCTGACAATATTTGAAAAACTCCTACCGCCATCATAAAAAGCGGAAGATGTTGCTTGTGCAATGATGGAGGACTTATCCAGCAGAGGAATTGAACGCACGACGCCCGGGTGGGAATCCGACGCGTTTTCCACTCAGCTACCGACCGGTCAAAATTGATAGGTAAATTTAAATTTCGTGGTTTTTTGCCTTTTTTATGTACTCTAATGAATACTATTGTGTAATCAGCTACATCAGAGCGATATGGTCTATGACAATTTTTGGTCAAATAGTGGTTATTCTCATAATGATAACGATTTATCTGATTTTTTAAGTTTATTGTATTTCGGTGTGACGGGGTGAGTGTGCGGGAGTAAATACGCAATTATGTGGGTGCAAACACTTACACCTCTACATAGAAAATATTTTGAAGCACAATATCAATTTTATTTCTTGTTTAATTTGAACAGTGAAATATGCCGCGTAAATATGTGAAAAAGCATCCGTAGGGGTCAGTTTGCACCTAAGGGTTTTTTTTTTAATTTTAAGAGGGCACAAAAACAGGCTGCTGAGGACTACTTTTGCTCAAAATGCAATTAAAAATACCAAGATTCACAGAAGATTGAATAGAATGCATTTTGTGTAAAGCGTGGTGCAGACTACAATGAGGGGGAATTTACTTGTGATAATTGCAATGGTGGGTAAGTACTCGTATACGCGGTGCAAACACTTACACTACGGAATGCGTGTGCTTACCTTGCATGTGAATCAAGTGTGCGCAATCGACATGCATGTGAACTTTTTGACTTTTTTTATTTATGAATCTCAAAAGGTTTTTTAATTTGTTTAAGATACCTTAATAATCAATATTTTTTAAAAATATCTATAGCATTTTAGTGTAAAAATCTTCATGTAAAAATTGCGTACAGTTACTCCACGTGACTCTACACCAAATTAAATGGAAATTTTACTGAGCCGATAGTCGCTGCAGCAACATGCATAATGGCATTTTGCAAATAATTTTACTTATCGTTGTATTTTTTTTTATTTAGGCATTTTTTCGTTGTTTCTTTCATTGTGTTGCCATTAAGAGTTATATCTCAACTTTTGTGTTGGTTACTGCTCGGTTACAATATTCAATTTCAACCTGCCTCATTTATTTTCATTTCATTTGTACCTTTACCATATAGTATTTTTATGCAAGTCAGGCATTTTTCAAGCAATTGTAAAATCTTTCTGCTGACAATCAATCAGTCTTTTTAAAATCACTTTTATGGGTACCTTACCTAAAATCATAAAGAATAGGCAATAAAGGTAATATTCAAATTCCGATTGGAGCTTTAGATAAGGGACTCTATTTTAAAAATAAATATAAAAAATTTGATCACTACAACATTCTAAAATGTTTAAAATCCAACCAATATATGAACAATAAAATATTCTGTGTGGTGAAGTCTTCAGTTGCGCGAAATCATTCAAAATTTAAAAAAAAATTACATCGATAACATCGTTAGTTAAGGTGAAGCAATTTGTAAAATATCTTCGAAATCGAACAAAATTACACACTCCTTGCGCTAGTGGCGGTAAGGATAAAATTGCCAATTAACGCCGGCCACCTGTATTTATTTATTCAAATAAAACCTGGCCAATGATCCTGTTTTATTTTATGTATTCCTAAAGATTCCAATTCACGACAGTCAACCCTTAGATCGGCAATGTCATCGGCTATCGGAAGGTTGAAGGAACAAAAGTGCACACCAGACACTAAGTTCGGAGAGCGCGCCTTTGGAGTGTCAGGTCCTAAAGCCTGGAATGGACTACCACATGATCTGAGAGTAATAAAAGACTCGAAAGAGTTCAGAGCCAAACTCAAAATCCATTTTTTCAGAAAATGATATCCACAATCAATATGTAACAAGCCCAATAGAACTTCTGTTCAAACCAAAAAAACTTTTCAGACTTTCATTCCTTAAATTCATTAGAAGATTTTCATCATTATCTGTTCTCACTACGAAAAATTAATAAATACCTACGAAATACTATATTTTTAATTTGCTCACATGCCCTAAAATTGAAAAAAATAATAATAAAAAATAATTATGTGTGTAAGAATCAGTTAAAATTTAAGTTATTATTATAAGGTGATTGTGTCCTGCCAGAAGTGACCTGCCAGGTAAGTATGTTGCTATATATTTAAATAAACTAGGAATTAATATTAAGTAGAAATTAGATTTGTCCCTTAAGGTGATTTTTCACAAAACGGCCCTATACAAATTATCCAAAAATATTATATTATTATTTATGGTTTTAAAGTTTATTTTGTAGAACTCCATTTTAATTTTCAGGAATTTCCCTCAGAAGGCGAAACAGCTGTCACGCGTAAAAATAATTACATCGCAGAGCTTTTAACTAAAACTGTTTTTTTTTTTTAAATTAAAATAATAATAATTATTGTTTAAATAAAAGTAAAAAACCTGAATATTATATTATTATTATTATTTCCGCTCGAAATAACTTAATTTGCTACATTACACAATAAAGGAAATCCGAAAAAAGGTCTATAAGTTGAGGATTTCAGTCTTCGAAGTATTTTTACAGGCCTCTAACTTTATCTTATTCAAGGCCTAAAAAAATACTTTTTAAAAGCATGTATAAAATTTCTAGGTGATCGAATTTTTTGACTAAAAATACATGGCCTAGCTTTAAAAATTTATACATTAAAAATAATTTAAAGGGTTGATATTTGTTATTTTCAGTTAGCATCAGGTCTGTGTTGAAGTTTAAACATCGTGAATCTTTCGGGCGGTGCGCCCTGTCCTTATGAAGCTCGGTCAGCTTTTTTGTCAGGAATAATCTAGGTCAAAATAACTATTCTCAACTCCCAAAGTTATTTCTATCATTTGACGTTCACTAATCAGACAAGGTGCCATATTGTTGATCCATATTTTTCAAATATTCAACAGTGAAAAACGCTTCGGAAAAAAGTGTTGAAGCCTAGTTGAATTCAGGTAGTAACTACAAGTTAGTAAACTATATCGTCGCTGGAATGTCAAAAAGCCTTCAGCGACGCTTTGTTCAAAAATAAGTTAAATAGGCAATTTAGATTTTTTTTATTCTGCATCAAACATTCTGACTCTCGTTTGATTCTGAAGACATTTATGGCCCTATGTTATTTTTTTGTTCGAAATCCAACCAGTTACTGAAAACTTGAATTTTATTGTAAAACAAGGAAGAAAAACAAGAAATGCTATTGTGTGAAATTCTCGAAATGGGTATTCAGCCCT